>JAJMZR010014238.1:0-11045 GCA_023807225.1 Epidinium caudatum
AAAAGCAATTGCATCTAAATAATAATGAATATACTTATTCAGAATCTCGGATTATTAATAAATGCAACACTTATAGCTACACCTCCGCTTCTTTTTGCAGCTCTTGGATCATGCTTCTCAGAGCGATGCGGCGTTGTAAACATCGGTATTGAAGGAATGATGACAGTAGGTGCTGTTGTTGGTGCTATCACTGCTCTTACTACTCATAATGGTATCATCGCTTTCCTTGTAGGCGGACTTGCCGGCGCACTGTTTGGACTCATCCATGCAATAGTATGTATCTCCTATCACGCAGATCAGACTATCGCAGGTACAGCCATTAACTTCATTGGCCCCGGTCTTGCTGTATTTGCCTGCAAGATCCTGTACAACTCATCTGATACACCGGCTATCGATTCAGCATCTAAGCTGCCTAAGATGTTCAACAACATGTTTGCAGCAGGAAGCTTTGGAAGTAACGTACTTAACGTTTATTCAATGGCATATCTCGTATTTGTAGTTGCAGGAATCTGCTGGTTCGTATTCTACAAAACCCGTTTCGGTCTGCGTCTTCGCGCCTGCGGCGAGCACCCCCAAGCCTGTGAGACGCTGGGCATCAACGTTATTGCGATGCGTTTCGCCTGTGTCTGCATTTCCGGTTTTCTGGCCGGTCTCGGCGGGGCCTGCGTGACGATGGCAATCTCCACGCAGTTCCGGCCGATCTCCATTGTTGGACAGGGCTTTATTGCAATTGCTGCCGTAATATTCGGAAAATTCCGTCCTCACGGAGCATTGCTCGGATGTATTCTATTTGGATTATGCTCAGGTTTGAAAGTCGTTCTGGGAGGATCTTCCGGTGTCAATATGCAGATCCTCTCAATGATACCGTATGCTGTAACAGTGATAGTTCTTGTACTGTTCGTTGGACGCGCGCATGTTCCTTCAGCAAACGGAAAACCCTTTGTAAGGACAAAATGAACCAGCTTATATAATAAAAATGAGTCTGCTTCAGGCAGGCTCATTTTTATTAAATCTCCACTTGAGAAACACAATAACTTGTGGTATCCTTTCAAAGGATTGTCATATATATGGAGGTATGCAGATGGAATCTCTCGTTTTTCAGATGATCGAAAGGGAAAAGGAACGTCAGGATAAAAACATAGAGCTCATTGCCAGTGAAAACTTTGTCAGCGAAAATGTGCTTCGAGCAATGGGATCATGCCTTACAAACAAATATAGTGAAGGATATCCCGCTGTCAGAGAGGACGGCTGCGGCAGAAAGGGACGCTATTACGGCGGATGCCAGTATATAGATGAGGTTGAGGAATACTGCTGCAGGAAGTGGCGTGAAGTATTCAATACTGATTATCATGTAAACGTTCAGCCTCACTGCGGTTCCCAGGCAAATATGGCTGCTTACCTGAGTGTTCTTCAGCCCGGAGATACCATACTTGCAATGAGCCTCAGCAATGGCGGTCATCTTACTCACGGTTCACCTGTCAATTTCAGCGGAAGACTTTTCAATATGAAATTCTATGATGTTGACGACAGGGGATTCATCGATTATGAGGATATTGAGAAAAAAATAAAAGAGTATAAGCCGGCTCTCGTTCTTGCAGGAGCAAGCGCTTACTCAAGAGAGATCGATTTTGCGCGTATAAGAGATATCATCGATGCCTCGGGACTTGAGAAGAAGCCCTACTTCATGGTGGATATGGCTCATATTGCAGGCCTTGTTGCTGCAGGTTATCATCAGTCTCCGTTCGGTAAAGCTGATATCATAACGACTACTACTCATAAGACTCTCAGAGGCCCGAGAGGCGGAATGATATTCTGCACTAAGGAACTGGCAGGAAATATAGATGGAGCCGTTTTTCCCGGTACTCAGGGAGGACCTCTCGAGCATGTAATAGCTGCAAAAGCTGTTGCAGCAGAAGAGGCATGTTCACCGGAATTCAAAGAATACATCGGCAATGTCGTAAAAAACTGCAAAGCAATGTGCGATGAGTTCATAAGACTTGGTTATGAAGTCGTCACCGGCGGCACAGACAATCATCTGTTTCTCGTTGATTTTACAAATACTCATCCAAGCATATCCGGTAAGGCTGTTCAGGATGAGCTTGATAAGCATTTCATAACACTGAACAAGAACTGTGTACCGAATGAAAAACGGAGTCCCGTTCAGACGAGCGGTGTCAGGATAGGTACCGCCGCAGAGACGACGAAGGGCAAAACTGCTGAGGACTTTGTACAGATAGCCAGAAAGATCGACTCAATAATCTCTCAAATGTCTGCTGCAAAATAATATAAGAATCCGGTGCATTATCGCACCGGATTCTTATACGGAATTCATCATCTGATCAAACATTATATCCGCGGGATCGATCACAGGAAGATCGGTAAGCGCGGATATTTCATTTTTAAACCAAGGGAAGTGTGTGCAGCCGAGTACAATAGCCTCGCATTCACCCGCCTCGAAGAAGCGGCATATATCCTCAAGATGATATTTTTCTGCTATCTGTGAAGGGGGCATGCTGTGTTCAACAGCCTCAGTCAGCTTTAGATCTCCAACACCTATAACAAATCCTTGCGGATTTGCAGCATTAAAACGGTCTTCAATACCTTTTGTAGACTGATTATTAGCGGCAAGAACGCCTATCGTATCATAGTTTTCTGCAATTACTTCATAGGCATTCATCGGTGTGACTGTGACTGTGTTGAAATGCTCTGAGATGCTTGGAAAATCTACAGATGATGAAAGGGAATTGCAGTAGATAAAAAAGCACTCGGCGCCATCATCCAATGCCCGGCGGTATATATTACTTATTTGCTCAGTCTTTTTTGAATCGTCGGAGATCTGAAAAAGATGGCATTCTCTGGGATTGTTTGCCAGGGGACAATAAATCATTTCGAGCGAAGGATCCTTCCGCCTGAGAAAATCTATACCCATTTGTGTATCTACCGGTGTACCGGCAATTACAGCTACTTTCATTACAGATGCCTCTCATCTTTTTTGATAAGTATACACTCTATCAACAGAAAATCAAAATTCAATGTTGCATGTATTGAAAGCTTTGGCTTATATTACAAAGTTTTTAAAATATTTCAAATTTAATTAACGATGCTTTTTTGTGTATATATAAAATAATAGAATTACCACAAATTTTATTTTATATATTACTTTAAAAAGCTTTATTTGTAATCTGGATTAGCCACACTTTCTGCCATACTTACCATATTTTCAGTTTTGTTACTAACCATAGCTAGAGATGTAGTCTTTGCCTGAATATGTGATTTTTTTTTATATTTTTGAAGGAAAACAAAAACAGCTATTCCTCCACAAACAAGTAACAAAGCTAATACAATAAGAACAATGATTAAAACAATATTAGAAGAATCATCCTCATAAACAACAGTATGTGAAAAAATATCAGATAATATCATAATTTTTCCATTATTGACTCCTTCTGCCAAGACCAAAACATCGAAGCTTTCATACCCTTTTAATGCATTCTCATTAAAATCTAATGTTATGCTTTCTTTTTCTTTATTTGATACTATTGATTTTGTATAATGTGCTAGTTTACTTATTTCTGCAAATGAACATAGAGTAAAAGCTTGATTTTGCAAATTTCCTTTTTTATCTAAATAAATAGTATATTTGAATTCTTCATTTTCAATTGGCTGAGAGAAAATTAAAGATTGGTTCTTACCATCAAAGGAAACTTCGATGTCTTTAACAACCGGTCTATATATTTCATCGACACCGACATGCTTCACAAATATTTTGGCATCTTTTTGAGTTGTTAATAATAATTCTATATCCATTTTAATATTTTCAATATTTCTAAAATTATTTTTAGTATTAGCTTGAATTTCACCATCTTGATGAAGTGATGAGGAATTAAAAGCATTATTAAATTGATAACTGATGGCTTTATCAGGAGTGCAAACATGCATTTGGACAAATAAATATTTATTATAGTTCTCAGGTGGAGTTAAAATTGTACTTCCTTTGTCTGTTATAGATATAGAATTACCGAAGTTTTCACTATTTCTATTATTTGTAGAATATTTTTCTAATTCTGGCTTTATTGTAATATTTTGTTCAATATTTTCAGTTCTGAACGAAACATAATAATCTATCACATCGTCTCCGGTATAATAATCTTTATACATTATATATGGATTTAAAACGGATATAGTATAATGGTTGACTCTACCAACTCTGTAGCAATTTTGTAAAGAAGGATCAATGAAAGCCCCTAAATTAGTTATATAGCAAAATTTTACATTTTCTTCGTTTGTTTTAATTGTAAAATTAATTTGAGTATAATTTAGTCTGTCTTCACCTGTTTTGAATTTGTAAGCAAATAAATTATCTACTCTTTCTTCTGTTTGGAGGTTATATACATCATTTTGGATTTTGGTAAATGTCGATTCTATGTCATATCCAAATTTAAATATTACTTTGGTTTGTTCACTTCCTGTCAATTCATTATTTTTTATAGTAATATATTCATAATTTTTACTTGAATGCTTTGAAAAGATTCCGTTCTGGTCTATATTTAGTGATTCTTCCTCTTCGAAGTTAACAGCTATATTGGGCTTATGTATTTCTGAATTGACATTAAAGCTGTAAATAAATTCACCTTTTAAGCCCATTTTAAATAATAACTTTTTGGATTCACCAGGATTTAAGTCAATTATAGAGATATCTCCTTGATCTAAATTTTGTATTTTTGGATTCTCTTTATCAGTATAGTAAATATTTAATAAAGTCGGTATTTTGCAAGTGACTTCAATTACATCTATGTGGTATTTAGTTTGCCCTTTTATTATATATTCATTTCCTTTAAATTCATTCATGCTTTTAACCAAATCATACCAATCTTCTTTATTTAATTGATCTGCAAATTTAAAGGTATTTATTTCACCAAATATTTTATCTATATGAAGACTCCTATCACCCTCTGGATAATGGTAATTTAATATATAATAATATGGCACATCACATGACAGCATTTCAATACTTGTAGGATTATTTAATAATCTTCCATCTGGATTAGCACTAACATAATATTGCATAGTATTATCAGATTTGAAAAAATATGTCTTAAATCTGAAATTCTCTCCCAAAATAGGTTCTTGAGTTCTTGATAAAGAATCTGTTATTAAAATCATTGTAGATGCACCTTGATATTTTTCTTTAATAACTTCAGCATTTGTATATACTAGCATTATATTTCCAGAAAATAATTCAATTGGAGCGCCTACTTTATTTATATAAAACATTTGCATTTCACGTGTACTTGAATATACCATAACTTTACTTACATAATCCATAGTTTTATCATCTCTAATTTTTTCTAGATCTAAAACATATGGTACCATTGAATATTGTTCATCTTCATTATATGGAATATCCTGCTCAGTCACTTCAAATCCACTTACTCTTAAATTAATTGTTAATTTAGGGGATTCATCATCGGAAAATTCGCCCTTAGAAACTTTATCATTTAGCTCATTTCCTAAACCATAGATTACTTGGATAACTAATTTAGGGTATCCTGAGGATACATCATATGTATTAATTAAAGCATCATATCCATTATCATCCTTTTGGGTTTCTCCTAAGCATACACTTGTGCCATTTACCATTGCTCCATTTACCTGACTAATCATGAAGGAATCTTCGGAATTTTTTGGCACGAAAATACATCCTACTTTATTTACTTTTAATCCTTCTGGATTAATAATTTTCAAACTAGCTACGTTACCAGTTGGAATTCTGGTAAAATCGTAGAATAAATAATTACTTGTTTTATTTTGGGTAAATTCTTGTGTTACACAATTATTATCAATTATACCTGATATTTCTGTTACTCCTTGAATTTTGCCAACTTCTCCACTTATAATATCATATAATATTTCTAATTTAGAATTCCCCATTTGAACAGCATATACAAGCAAATCAAATTGGTCTCCTTCCTTATAACTGAATGAACGAAAATCTATATAATGCACTATGTTATTACTTGAAACTGAAGTAAAAGTCTTTGCATAATCAGCTAAATTAGAATATTGATTTTCGGACTTTTCTGCAAATGTACACAATGTGTAATTATTGGCAAATCCTTTTTGTCCTACTAAAACAGTAACTCTAAATGATTCATCTTTTATAGGTTTAACTATAGTTACAACGTTTTCTGTACTGTCAAAAGATGCTGAATAAGTTTGTAATATAATAGAGTAATCTGTTATTCCTGTATGCTTTACGAAAACTGTATCACCTGGCGCTCCGCTTAATTCCAGTTCGGTTTCCATTAAATTATTATTTATAAAATAATAATAAAATTTGTCACTTAGTGATATAGTTCCAGTAGAAATAACATCTGCCGTATATGCATTTTTATTTACATAATTTATTATTCTTAAACCAGCTTTGCATGCTTCTAATTGGACAAAAACTTTTGTATTGGTAATAACTTCAGGGATGGATAAAATTGTACTTTTTTGACTTGTGTTTTCTAAAGTTATAATATTGTTGACTCCTTCAATATTTCTTTCATTTGTTTTATAAATGTTTTCTGTTATATCTAAAGATATAAAATCAGTATTATAAAATGGGCTCAAAGTTACATAATAATAATCTGATTTTGACTTATAATTTTTTGGAGCTATTAAAGGATTTATAAAAGTCAAAGAATAAGGGATAGTAGCACCAGTTCTGAAGCAATTTTCTTTGGATGTATCAATTGGTGTTCCAATGCTTGTACTATAACAGAATTTGACATTAGCTGCTTCCTCTTCTGAATCTTTTTTTGTTGGTTTCACATTGATTATAACATCAGTGAAGTTTTTTTTACTATCTCCTGAAGGGAACTTATAAACAAATCTATTACCACCATCTGAGTATAATTCACCTTTAATATCCTCTTTTTCTTTGTTCCACTCAGATTCAACTCTATATCCTATTTTAAAAATAAATCTAGTAGCTGAATTTCCATTATTTACTATATATATGTTTTCAGGTGTACTAAACAATAATCCTACTTGCAATGAATTTTCATTTATTTGATGAGTTTTAGTGTTATCGAAGTTGACAGTTATATCAGGATTTTCTATAGGATTAAAAAGTGACACTGAATAATAAAAGTTTCCAGTTATTGACCTATCTAAAGTAATACTTGCACTTTCTCTTGAAGCTAAATTCTTCACTGCAATATCACCTGTTTTTAACTCATTATAAACTTGATTCTCATAACTGTAATAAATATTTGCCATTAATGGCGTATTACATTCAAGTTCAACTACATCTATATGCTGCGATTTTTCTTGTAGGACTACTTGATAGTCATTTATATCAGTCATACTCATAGATATTAAGCTATCCCATTTTTCAGCATTTATTTCATTCGCTATTCTTGCTTTTTTTAAACTTCCAAAAACTAAATCTAAATAAAGGATACGCTTATCTTCCTGTTTATTATAGTTCAAAATATAATAGTATTTTTTATTTGAAGAAGTGCATATATTCATTTCGGCACTTAAAGGATAATTTAAAGTTCTGCCATTTGGGTTATTACTTACGAAATATTCCAATTGGTCTGTGGATTTATACATCTTTGTATGGAAACGAAAAGTATTACCTAAAGATGAATGTTCTTGTCCGTTTAAATTTTCACTTAATAAAATTAATTTCGAAGCATGGTATTTTTGTACTGCCAAATTATACTTTGTATATACCAGCATAATATTGCCTGTAAATAATAAAATTGGGGCATTCTTTTCTTCTGTTTCATCTATATAATACATTTGCATTTCTAAATGCTGAGAATAAATTAATAACTTTGAAACATAATCTGGAAGGGTATCATTGCCTCTTATTTTTTCCAAATCTACTATATATGGCATAATTGATTTTTTGTATTCTTCTTGTCTTCCATATTCTTCTTGGGTTTCGAAGTCTGTTTGAGTAAGGTGTGTATTCTTTCCTTTTCTGACATATACTGTAAATCCTCCTGATGCATTGTCTTCATTTGATATTTTGATAACTAATTTTCTGGGCTTGTTATCCTTTGTATAAGAATATTTAAACATAAAATTATATATTCTTTCATTTGTTGTACTTCTTCCTCCTATACAATAAGAATTTTCATCTATGATAATATCTTCTATTGCTTCTACCATTGTTTGGGCATCTTCATCAGCATCGACAAAAGCACAATATATATCTGAAAATGCTCCTGTGTAACCTGTGTCCAATTCTATACTAAAAGCCCCTACTGGCACTTCAAATATTTCCGTAGGCTGATAACTAAAATAATAAGACAATCTATCAGTTGTTGCAGTCTGGTATGAAAATACATAATCAGTATCAGTTTCATATACATTTTTGATTTCTGTAATCGATTCTGTTTTTATTTCACCTACCACCCCAGTAAATAAATCCGTTAAAAATGCCATTCTTGAATTTAATTGTTGTTCACTTAAGACAATTGCTTCAAAAGTTTCCCCAGCTTTTAGACCGACTTTATTGAAGTTTATACTTACAGAAAGTCTATTTTGATATGATATAATAGTTCTATTATAATTTGATAAAGGTTGGGTCAGTTCAACAAATGAACATAAAGATATATCCTGACTACTCAATTCACCTTTTTTACCAACTAAAATAGTATGTTTTATTTTTTCTGTATTTTCCAAAGGACTCTGGACTATTAACTGATTTAATTCTTGGTCAAAAGTCAAGGGGAAAGACTCTCTGATATCGGGAGTATAAACATCGATGATTCCCCCATGTTTAACAAAAACTTTGGCGTTATTATTTCCGGTGATTTTGACTTTATTTTCAAGGAAAATATTTTTGTAGATATAATAATAAATTTTTGAATTTTCAGGAATTTGTGTATCTGGGACTAATTGTTCAGTTGGGTTGAATCCATTGAAAATTCCATAACTTATTTTTGAATTATCACATGAACTAATTTGAAGTAAAATCATTTCTTCTTTGTTTTCTGGAGCTGTTAAAATTGTACTTCTTTGACCATTGGTTAATTCTAATTTGTTCCCTACTCCTTCGAAATTTCTTTCTGTTGTATCATAAGTATTTAATTCAACTTTGATATCTAAATTATCTGCTAAATTGGTAGGCTTTAGAGAAACATAGTAATTTAATTCATCATTTAAGTCATATTCTTTGTGCATAACGGCAGGATTTATTATTTTAATTGTATAACTGTTTTCCTTAGAAACACGATAACAGTTTTCTTTTGAAGGTAATATGGCACTACCAATGTTTGTTCCATAGCAATATTTTATATTGTCTTCTTCATTTGTTCCACTTGTTACTAAATTTGCATAAGTATAATTCAATTTTTTATCATCATTTGGGAAAGAAAAAACATACATATTTAGAGTAGGACTATATACTACATTTTGGGTAATCTCTCTCCAATTTCCTGTAGAGTATCCAACTTTAATAATTACCCTGGTATCTGCATCACCATTTCTTTCTTTTATTACTAGAGGATTATTTGTATTAAAAGGCATGCTTTT
This sequence comes from Epidinium caudatum, assembly GCA_023807225.1. Classification (NCBI taxonomy): domain Eukaryota; phylum Ciliophora; class Litostomatea; order Entodiniomorphida; family Ophryoscolecidae; genus Epidinium; species Epidinium caudatum. The sequence continues at coordinate 9,541 of JAJMZR010014238.1, forward strand.
AATCAAACTATTTCTTGATATAACATTTTCATTTTGTCCATCATCAATTATGACTAAAGGCGCTTTTATTGGATTAAAAATTTCAATGGTTAATTCAGGCAAAACAATTCCACTTGCAAATGGGAAATATACACTTTTGTAGGCTTTTAAATTAGTAATAGCAACTTGCCCATAGTCTAAATCTGGTATTTTTGCTGATTCATCTATAAAATAAAAATTAAGCATTAGTGGAATTTCACATTCGACTTTATATACATCAATATGAGTTGGAGAATTTTTTGGCAAAACAAATTTTTTTTGACTTATATCTATTTCTTGCATATCTTTTTCTATCATTTCCTCCCAGGATATTCTAGATAGGGTGGGGGCGACAGATAAAGACTTGATTCTCCCATATATTTCATCAATATATAAACTGGTTTGTTTTTCTGGTTGGTTGTAATTTAATATTACATAATAAGGATTTTGACACATTGTCATATTTATAGCCAAAGGGGTGTTTTTTGACCTTCCTGTTAAATCGCTTCCCATATAATAATCCAATAAGTAATCAGATGCGAAAAACTTAACTTGGAATTTATAAGCTTCTCCAATCATTTCTGGTTCTCCAAATGGCTTGGTTAACAAAACCATTGTATCGGCATTATGGTATTTTTGCCTTACCATATTAGGGTTTGTATATACCGATAAAATATTACCAAAAAATAATCTTTCAGGATGGGGACTATCTTCCTCTACATAGTACATCTGGAGTTCCCTTGTATAAGAATAAAACAAAATTTTTGAAGCAAATTCTCTAAAATGTGAAATCGTGATAGTATATGGGACTAAAGAGTAACTTTCATCTTCTAAAACTGTTTGTTCATTAACAGATAATTGCTTTTCGGTAGTTCTTAAAAAAATTCTCGCTGTGAAATTAATATTACCATGAGTAACCAGCCATATGGCTAATTTTCTTTTATTTTGATCATATTCTATGATACCATCATAAATACCATTATCATTGAATTCACCTACACAACTCGAAGTTGAACTATCGATTAGTCTGACTTCCTCAATTAATTGATCATCCGTTGTAGATTCATCTACAAAAGTGCATAGGACTACATTCCTTAATGACTGGGTGCTAAATTGATCGAATTCAAATCTGAATGCACTGATTCTCGAGGTGGGAACTCTGGTAACAGAATATTTGAAATAATGGTTTAGGGTTATAGCATCTGATGAAAATTCAGCTTTTTTATATTCATCATAGTAAGGAACTTCTTGGTTGATTTCATAAACAGTTGCAGACTTTATACAAAGTAAACATAATGAGAATAGAACTAATAATTGAGTTTTCATTGAATAGGAAATATTGCCTAGTTTTTTCATTTAATATATTTTTTAAATGATAAATAATATAATAAATAATTTTTTTAAGATGTTTATTTAAAAATAAAAACTATGTATTACATAATAAAAATTAATTTCTTTGGGGATTGGGGATTGGGGATTGGGGATTG
>JAJMZR010014239.1:0-11011 GCA_023807225.1 Epidinium caudatum
CAATCCCCAATCCCCAATCCCCATTTTATGATATATTTATTCTAATTAATAAAATATTATTTGTTTAAATAATATATGATATAATTACCAAATAAATATTTATTTTATTAATTATTTATTTTATAATATTCATTTTTTTTTCTCATCTTTTATGACATAAATTTCACTTCCATTTTTATTTACTCCATATAAATATTTCATATCCTCATTTGGATAAATAGCATATATATCTTTCAATCCTTCGATACATATTTGTCGTATTAAAGTTGGTATACTTCTTATAATAATTGTATCATTCATTATATAAGCCAAATAATCATTTGTATTCAAGTCTTTAATTATAATAGGACAACTAATTGATTCTTGCTCTTTTTGTCTTAATAATAGATTTCCATTGATTGAATAAACAAAAATTTCAGCAATGTTTTTATCTTCTGTAATAACAACAATTGAAGGTAATGGAGATGATGACAAATACACAAAATCACATTTATTAGTAGGTACTTTAATACATCGGACTTGTTTTGATAGGGGGAAGGTATATAAATTTATGTATCCATCAATGGAGGCGGAAGCCCATAAATTTAATTCTGAATTGCAATCAATATGACTTATAGCTGACATATGATCTGTAATTATTTGACACAATTTAGATTTACCCAAATCTTTATCAAGTTTTATTAATCTAACATTTCCTATTGAATTTCCAAAGAATAAGAAATCTTCATCTTTGCTAGCTGCAACTGATAAAATTGGTAATTTATCTTTAAAAGGAATAATTGTAATAGATTTTGTTATATCATCTATTGGAACTAATTTTACTTTTCCGTCATATAAACCACCAATTATTAATAATTTTCCTTTTTGACAAAATTGGATTGCTTTCCCATTATATTTTTCTGGATTAAAAAATTCTGACATTTTATTACAAAATTTATACTGTTTTGTAATATTTTCTTCATAATAATAATTTTTATCAAAAGTAGAAAAAATAACTTTTTTATCAACAACATTAAAATTATTATAGAAAAGAGTAATTTTTTCTGAAGAGAATACTCCCATTTTTAATACAATTAAATTATTTGGAATATTTTTTATTTTTGAATCATTTTCATTATGTAATTTGCATACGTAATATTGCAAATCACAGGTTGAATCAGTTATTTCTTTTCCTTTTCGGATAGATTCTTTTTTATCTCTTTTTGTGCATTCTTTATTCATAATTTGAGATGGAATTAAGCCAAATTCGACCATTCTTAAATATGATTCTTTATTATCAACTTTATTTATGTTTATATTTTCTTGATAACTTGCTTCAGTAAAAATATTATTTGCATTTTCTGCTTCTTTCCCTCTTGACTTATACCCAAAAATTAAATCTACCCAATTTTGAATTGTACTACTAAGTTTATTGTTTTCAAGAACTCCTCTCATAGTCATAACAAAATCATAAGGATTATCATTACATGGTGTCTTAACATTATTTACTTCTTCTCCTGTCTCCAATTTTCCCATATTTAATTTATTTATATTTCTAAACATTTCTGGCAAATAGAAAAATTCAGGAATTAATTCTCTTAGGTCTGTTTTTTGAGTTGTTGAATTATAAAATGAATTTTTAACAGAAATAAATAACCTATTTGGGTCATCAAATTTTTGTCCTTGCAACTCTATTGAAATATGAGTAAATGGGAATAATCTCATTAAGAAATTACAAATATATATAGGATTAGAATAATTACTACCATAATAATAAGGCTTCATATTTTCATCATTCTCTTCTTTTAAAGTCTGGTAATTTTCTATGAATAACTCTTTCCTTTTTTTACCTTCTTCATTTACTTCTAACATTCCCATAGGTAGACACATATCACGATATTGAAAATCTATATCACATTCATCATTACTAGTAATTATAGATGCTAAAGTTTGATTTATAGATTCTTGATTTTCATTTTCCTTTTTCTCTGTTTGTAACGGATCTTCATAATTACTTAAAATCCAGGGAAATACTGGATATTGAGAAATATCATTATAGCTCCTGTTTCCGAAGATATTTAGCCACATCAACATTTCAAAATTACTTATTTCCCAATTTTTCCATAATTTAATCATTTGACTAAGTTTAATTTTGTCTTTTTTCTTTTTTAGGGTAATCCAATTTTCATAACCGATAACTGGCTCTTTGTCTTTCAAGTCATCTATTATAGGACTTGAATCTCCTAATTTTTTTAAAATTTCATTCATTACAATTTCTCTATCATTTTCATATTTGAAATTGAAATAAAAAGTTTTATTAGTCGTAGTATATATTTCCAAGGCAGAATTGTTATAATAATACCTTCTTTTGAAAATCCATTTTATATCACTATAATTTATGGAAATTTTATATAAATCTTTGTCTTTTGGGTGACAGACAAAATATGACCCGAAGCAAGTTTTTCTTTCTTGGTCATAGTCATCATCATCTGATGTGAAGCCGACTTCCACTTCCGACATGGCACTTCCAGTTTTTTGATTTAAAAATACTTTGAAATTCAAGTTTGTGTCATCTATAAAGCATACACCTTTTATATGGTGAGATGTTTTTACTAAACAACTTAAAAAGTATTTTCTTTCTTTTTTTTCTTCTTTGTTATCATTTTTTTTGTTAGATGTTTCTCTTTCTATATAGGCGAATTCTTCTTCCTTTCCAAATTCTAAATTATTTGCTATTTTTAGATATTTTTCATATAAAACAAAATTAGATTTTTTATATACACTAAGTAAATAATTTTCATCATTATTTGTTTTTTCTTTTTCTTTAGTACTTCCTTGGTTACTTTGATCATAGGTTTTTAGCAGTTTTTCTATATCTAAATTTACCATGAATTTTTTGCTGCTTCCAGCACTATTATCCTTTTTAAATAAAGTTTTTTTATCAAAACCTGAAAATTCAGGCAAATAATAAGATATATCTAATATAGGAACTAAAATTGGTTTCATGAAATTTTTAGTGTAATGATTAATTAGTTTATATTTAAATTGGGGATTATCAGTGAAAAAGCTTTCTCTACAACTCCAGTATCCTCTCCAGCTAAATAAGTGCTTTTTGCATATTTTATATTGGTTTCTATTTTTGATATTTTTCTCTAATGAGTTATTTGAATATTTTGCTAATTCATTTTCATACTTCGGCAGCAAAGTTAATATTGTTTTTTTATAACTTTCATCAAAACTTTCTTGCAAAAATGGAATCAAATCATTTCTATAATCAACTAATTTTTTATAAGGATTTAAATTATAAAATCCACTATCCAAAATCTTTTTTATCAAATTTTCATTTTCAAAAAATGGTTTCAGACTATTTATTATTACAGTGGCTTGATTCTTATAATCTTTTTCTGTCATTGATTCTAATCTTGCTGCAATAACAGATGCATTTACTGAACTATCTTTTAAAAAATCATTATATATTTGTATAACACTTGGATTTCCTGAATCACTTTTTCCTTTCAACACACCCAAAATACCCTTATGTTTTATTCCAGAATGAAATTTTATAATCTTGAAAAATAGCAATAATAAACTTATAAAAGTTTTTAATATCTTATCCTTACAAATCGTAGCCGATGAAGTTAAATTATACATAAAAAGTAAAACACTTGCTATAGCTATATAACAAATTGATTGTATTGAGTCATATTCAGCTTGATTTATTTTAGCTAAATTGCATGAAGCAATAATTATATAACGAATAAAACATTTTAATTCGTTTAACCATGAAAGAAAGTCTTTTTCATTTGGGGTTTTTTTTGCATAATCAACAATGCACATTAAAGTAGTTGAAATTATTTGTACCAATGGGATAATATATTCAAACTCACCTTTATTAAATTTATAACATAAAAGAGATAGCTCGTTATGAAATGAGTTTTTTTTATCTTTATCTAATACAATTTTTTCAACGATTAGTTCATATTTTTCCGATTTTCTTTTTTTGTAATTCTCTAAATTTAAATTTTTATAAACATTGGCTTTTGTCCATAAGTTTTTATATCGGTCTAAAATATCATGAATTAATCTAAAATCTAACCAATCTTTTGAAATATCATTGCTTTTATTTGAAAGTAATCTCATTTGGGGCAATGGAATTGATGATTTATTACTACCAGGAGATAATGATTTTAAGTCATGAATTTGAGAATCCAATTTATATCTATACATAAATATATATATTTCTGTAGCTAGCATTAAATAGTTTTTAATTATGAAATTTTTCTCTATATCAAAATTCTTATCTTTCGAATCCAGTTTAAACTTCATTTCAAATTTTATTTTGAAACTTAATAAAAACTCAAAAAATAAATCCGATAACAAATCAAACAATAATTTCTTTTTTTCTATAGATGAATTCTCTTTTTGTATTTTATTTCCCCAAATAAATAGTGTTTCTATTTCATTTCCAGGATTTAAATTATGTTGTTTTTCACAAAAAAGGCATGAATTTATAAATAAAGATACTATAATATTTTTAGATAAATAAAAACATTCTTCTTCATATTTTCCTTTTTTATTATAATTTTCAAAAGTTAAATCTAAGAATTGACTATAAACCTTTTTGTTGAAAAAAATTTCGTAACAATTTTCTGGGTTATTTACTAATTTATTTATTGAATGTAAAAAATTTAGAATTAAATCTTTATTTTGTATTTGACTATTTAGTAAAAAAAGAATATCAATTGTATTAGATATTTTAATAATACTATTATCTAAATTAATTGCTTCTAAAGGAATATCAACATCTATTGATAAAGCCCATAACATAAATAATGAATATAATTTATTGATATAATTTTTAATTTCGGACTCCTTTATTATAAGACCATTTGCATCAAATTTATCTAAATTATTATTTTTACTACTGCTAGTACTAATATTAGTAAAAGTATTGCTATTATTACTTTTATTAGAAGTTGATATAGTATTTGTGACTGGTTTTTGTTGAGTAATAGGATTACTCTTTTTTTCAACTTTATTTATTACTGCTGGCATAAAAATGGTATTTGAATATGGTCTACTTGTGAATGATGTATTTTCTATAGAAGAAGTATTATTCTTGGGTTCATTTATAGGCCTAGTAGTTGTTGGTCTTTCTTGGTTATTCATAGTTTTTTTTAATATTTCCTCTCTAACTTGAAGAAAAGATTTTTTTGATGTTTCAGTATGTTTTACAATATTTTGTGCTGGCTTTTTTATATTATTATTTGCAGGAGGTTCATTTTTTGGCTTGTCAAATTTAGATAATAAAGCCAAAAAATTTTGTTTTTCTGCTCCTCCTTGAATGGTGGTGGAAGCTCTTTTGTCTTCTTTTTTAGGTTCAATCATTTTCTTTTCTATCTTTTTTGTTTCATCTAATTTAGTCACTGGCTTTTTTGGATCTTGTGCTTTGGGTTCAGGCTTTTTAACTTCTGATGTTTTGGGTGGGATTTTTTTTGGCTCAATTTTTTTAATAGAAGGAGTATTACTAGTTTTATTGCTCATATTAATGCTTTGAGAAGGTTTGTTGGAAGAAGACTGAGTTTTACTATAAAACATTTTATCTGGAAGTAAACATGTTTTTATCATTTTTTCAAAATTTTTGAAATTATTTGTATTTTTAGAGGAAATTAATCTTAAATGAACTTGATACATAAATTTTAATAAATGAATTCTTATATCAGGCAAGGAATGAATAAAAGTATTTGTAACTATTACTTCATATTTAGATTGTAACAATTGGTCCACAAATTTTATTTTCCATTGTTCATTTTTCTTAGACTCAAAAGCATTAATAAATATATTTAAAATAAATTTAACTAGACAAGGAGATAAATCTAAAGTTAATAATTTAAATAGGGAAACAGCATTTTCCGGCTTTTGTGAATCTATTATTAAATCCATAATACTTTTTAAATTCGACAATTTCTGAGACATAGTCGGGTTCATAATTTTTTTACTTCCCACATATTCTTCTTTTATCATATTTAAATGTTCTTGACAACACATTTCAGTATATTTATTCCTATCATAAAATCTTAAAATTAGACATAGTCTATTAATACTTAAGATAGTTTCTATTTGTGTTTTATCTGATTGGCAAAATTGATATAATTTATTCCAAAATTCAATTTGTAAATTTATATTATATTTTGATAATATTTTTTCATTTAATAAAATATGCTTAAAGTAATTAGAACATACAGTTTCAAAATTATTCACAAATAATATTTTGGCCAAGCTATAAAAGGCATTTAATATTTTTTCAGTGAAAATTTTTTGTGGATATTTTTCGAAAAACATTGATAATATATTGAAAAACTTAAAAGATTTAATATTTTTTAAGTTTTGCTTTCTATCATTAAGCATATTAGATATAATGAGTAAAAATAATTCAAAATTTTGCTCACTAAAAGTTTCTGGATATATCAAAAACATTTCTGCAATAGGGAAAAAATTATTTAAATCACTTACATATAATAATTTTTTTTTGTAATTTTGGAATTGATGGTTTCTTACATTACCAGAAAATTCCATTTGATACTGTCCTAAGACGTCTTCCACAATATTGGGGCTATTTTTAGAGTAATTTATAGGAGTAAAAATAAAAACTAAATTTTCATTTAGCATCCTTTTTTTATCTTCTTTAGAGCCTACCTTGGCTGATTTGAAATATACACTTTTCGACATTAAATCAATTGCATATGTATTTTGAATCATTTGGAAAAATTCATCTATTTTTTTTTGTTTCCACAAACCTTCTTTATAATTTTTTAATTCTCCTAAAAATGATGAGCTGTTTACCCCAGGTGGGCCCGATTCTCTTTGAGAAAACATGTAAGCTGAGCTTACTTCTCCATAAAAATTATTAAATAATTCGACATATTCTATTGTATGATCATAATTTATTGATAAATTTTTTATTTTAAAAGGAGTTTGATAATTTTCTCCATTAATATTAATAAATAAATTTAATTTATTCTCAAAATTTGTTAAAGTTGCAATTAAATTAATCCATTCTAAATTTGATAAAATTTTGATTGGTTCTTTTCTTATTTGTTCACATATTAAACTGCAAGGATATTTTAGATCAATTGATAATTCTGAATTATTTGAAAAATAAAATTTTATTAAATTTGAAACATTATTTTTCTTGCTTTCTTCTTGGACACTTATTTTAAAATTAATATTAATGGTAAAACTATAACCAACGATTATATCTTTTGAATTTAAATTAATATTAAATTTATTTTTTCCACAACATGCGAAATAATTTTTAGGTATTTGCATTCCATCAGTCTCACATAAAACAGAATTTAATAATTTAAGATAGTTTAAAACGTTATTTGAATTTGCTGGTATTTCTCCTCTATATATTTTTGCCAGTTTTTGAAATAAATATTCATAAATTTCTTTCCCAGTTTGAATATTAAGGCATAATTCTTCTATAAATAATATAATCGTATTTTTCAATTTGTCTGATGAGCTTTTGTTGATATATAAATCGAATAAAAATAAGTATATAGATTTATTTTCATGAGAAGAGAAAAATTCTGATAGATATCTATTTACTTTTATTTTATTTTTTAATTCATCTAATACTTTTATTTTTTCTTCTTCTTTAATTTTATCATCTTTTATAAAATTGAAGAAATTTTTGATGTTTTTTATTTGTTCTATATCATTAGTTAGTTTTCCATTTGAATCTTTAAAAAAGATTGTTCCTAAAGGATTATTACTCATTTTTTTTATTTAACAAAAAAATATATAATTATATGTTTAAAATTAAAATTAATAAATTTTTATTTATTTTAAATATAATTTATTTTAAATTTTTTTTAATTTTTTTTTTGTTTTTATTTTTTTTTGTTTTTATTTCTTTTTTGCTGCTTCTTTTACTGCTTGTCTGTGTTTTTTTCCCTTTTCTGAAAGATTATTAGCAAAGTCAACTATTAATATTCCATGTTTGGTAATTAACCCAATTAAAGTCAGGAATCCGATATTCGAGAACATATTTATAGTGCTATTGATACACGCCAACGTTACGACACCGCCGACCAAAGTTAAAGGCACGGTTAGCATTATAATGAACGGATGTTTCCAGCTTTCAAATTGAGCAGCCATGACAAGGTAAATGAAACTCAGCGCCAACATAAATATTAATGCCATGGTGTTTGATTCCGTTAAGAACCTCTTAGTTTCATCTATAAACTCAATGAACACATCATCAGGAAGCGTTTTATGCGCTATATCCCGAATGATCTTTATAGCATCGCCAAGAGAAGTCGTGTTATTCAAAATTGGCATTATGGTATTAGCCCTCGTCCTGTTATATCTGTGTATTGAAACAGGTCCGGATCTAGCATAAACATTGATTAACTCAGCAATCGGAACAAGCCGTTCCTCTCGTTCTGAATAAGCCTTAACATAAATATCAGTAAGTTGCTCTGGAGATCGTTTGTATTGTTGATCAATTTCTACTAACACATCATAGATTTTATTGTCTTTTTTAAATTTCGTCGCAACGCTTCCCTGCATTAAACCTGCCAGGGTTTCTGATATAGTCCTTGGATCTATGTTCAACGCTGAAGCTTTATCGCGCAATATCTCGATTGTGTAATCTTCTGCTTCGTTGCGTGCGGATGTTCTGACAGATTGAACTATACCGCTTGAGTATAATTCTGCCACTAAGTTATTGGAAATTTCACGAAGCTCTCTGTGCGACTTATTACCTCTGACAACGAAAGTTACTATTTTCGAGTTATCATCACTTCCACCTCTTCCAGAGCTAAACCTAACTTCGATACCTGAAACTTCATTACTTTTTTCCGCAATCTCTTTTACTATGTCTTCTGTGGATCTGCCACATTTATCCTTTAAGATTGCGACTCCTTCAAACGTCGGATTTGTAATGACATATTCTCTTGATTCAATTTCCGAAACCTCCCCTATAACTTTGTCGATAGCATCAACATATCTTTGAGTAAAGTTTAAAGTTGCCGTTTGCGGAGCGTGGCCTTCATAGCTAAACATACCAACATCTTGATAAGGCTTTTGCTCACTAGGCATAAAATAATATATGAAATACCCAAACGCTGAAAACAAAGTCGCTATGAAAATCATATGTCTTCTGTTGTCCAGAACCTTGTCTAATAAGTCAGAATATTTTTGTTCAACAGCTTTTAAAAATTCAGAAGCGTCAAGTTTTTTTAATATCCTTCTAAATATGCTTGAAAAACCTTTCGAATCCTCTTTCTCCTTTTCTTCCAAAACCCTGGAACACATCATCGGGGAGAGGGTTAGAGCAACAAATCCAGATAATAAAACAGCACCTGCTAATGTGATGGAGAACTCTTTCAAATATTTTCCTGTTTCGCCTGAAGCGAGAGCTACTGGGGCATACACTGCACAAAGAGTTAATGTCATAGCGATAACGGCAAAACTCACTTCCTTTGTTCCTTCAATAGCAGCCTTTATTGGGCTAAATCCCCTCTCGATATATTTATAAACGTTTTCTAAAATAACGATAGCGTCATCAACGACCAAGCCTATTGCAAGGACCATGCTCATCAATGTCATACTGTTAATCGTGAATCCGCACAAATACATAATAAACAATGAACCAATGAGCGAAATTGGTACAGTTATTAATGGAATAAGAGCAGCTCGGAGTGACCGTAAGAACATGAAAACAACTAAAACAACCAAAAGTATGGATTCGAATATCGTGTGATAAACTTCATGTAAAGATCTTTCAATAAAGATTGTGCTATCATACGCCACACTAAATTTTATATCTTCAGGGAGTTGCAATTGCATTTCGGAATATTTCTCTTTTATACCACGGGCAACTTGGATTGGATTTGCAGATGTTTGAGCAATAACAGATAATGTAACAACCTTTTCTCCGTTAAACCTTGCCATTACTCTTTTATTACTCTTGTCTAGTTTCGCAATACCAATATCTTTTAGCTTTACAATATTGTTCTTTTTATTAACGATAGGAATTTCTTCGAACTCCTCAGGACTTTGTAAATCGGCGATGGTCGTTACCACATACTCTCTATCTTTATTTATAATTTTTCCGGCAGGGCTTTCAACGTTCTGTTTTTTCAAGGCGTTTATAACATCAATAACTGTCAAGTTATAAAAAGCCATCCTTTGCGGATCGAGAGATATGGACATCTGATAGTCACCAGCACCGTAAACGTCAATTCTTGCGACGCCTGGAACCGCTTCCAACGTGTGACTTATTTCGTTTTGGGCATAGACATAAAGTTCACTTTCTGTTAATTTGGAACTTATCAAGGCGAGAGAAACTATAGATTTCTCATTAGAGCCAGCTTTTGTTAATATGGCTTCTTGGGCTGCGTCAGGGAATCTGTCCCTCCATTTGCTTAGTCTGTCTCGTATATCATTTGTTGCGGAATCTAAGTCTCTTCCATCGGCAATCTCTATCGAGACTTCGCTGGTTTCACTGCTGCTCTTAGATTGGACTGATTCAATTCCTTCAATTCCAGCAATTGCCTCTTCAATAACTCTTGTGATTTGGCTCTCTATAATTTCAGGCCCAGCGCCATGATACGACATTTTTATTGTTACATGATTTTTTTCCATTTTAGGAAATTGTCTAACAGGGAGTCTCTCACCTGTGACCAAACCTAATAAAACAACAATTAAGGTTAGAACCCAGGCAAAAACGGGCCGCTTTACGCAAACTTCAGATAAACTCATTTGGAAGCCTCCTTTTTGTTGTCTACTTTGCCTTCGCTTTCAGACTTCTTTTTCTTCTTGAAGAAATTTTTAAACTAGCATAATCAGAAGTTATATTATTACATAATTCGTCGCAAAGATTTTTTATATCTTCTTTAGTTAACCTGTGATGATAATATGACTGTCCAATTTGATATCCGTATGCCCTACCAATAGAGCCTGTATCATCAGCCCACTGATCCCAGATATGAGAATGTAAATGAAAAATATTATTATCTTT
>JAJMZR010014240.1:0-10988 GCA_023807225.1 Epidinium caudatum
ATTTTCATCAAAATCAAGTTTTTCTTTTATATCATTTGCTATAGCTAGAGGAGATTTTTTTAGTACTTTAGCAATTTTAAAACATGGAAAAGCATAATCTCCCATTTCATCATTTGGAGGTATTTCAATATATTTATAAATATCTTCTTCTAAAACCCCTTCTAATTTTTCTATTTCTATTGCATTTGAAATATTTTTAGCAATTATTTCTTTATAATCAATCATTTTATTATACCATCCTTTCTGCATTCGCTAATAAAAAAATATTAATTATTAGCTTTTCTATTTTTCAAGAAATGTATAATCTTATATATTATCATCATCATACATACACCAGTTGCAAATCCTAGTGAATCTATATAAACATCAAAAATGCTTCCATGTCTACCTGCTACTAATAGTTGATGAAACTCATCTACAATAGCATACCATATACCTAATAAAATTGATATTAGCATTATTTTTCTATCAGTCCATTTATATGTAGAAAATAATGCTACAAATAACATTCCACCAATTCCATATTCACTAAAGTGCGCAAGTTTTCTGACATATGGTTCTACTATTTCGACCATCATTTCATCTTTTATAAAAAATTTTGTAACTAATCTACTTAATCCAGATGATTCATCACCATTTTGATTTGATAAATTAAAAACGATAAAAGCCCATAAACAAATAAGAATAAATAAAATTATTCTAGTAATTATTGTTTTTCTTGAGCTCTTAATACTTTTTTCTTTATTTTTCATCTATAATCCCTTTGTAATAATAATTGATTTAATACCTTTTTTGTACTTGAATTGATTGATTTAGTTCAATTTTTATACTTAAATTAATTAATTATAATTTTGGTAAAAATATGAGAAATTAATAATAATTTAAAAATTTGGAAATTTTGGAATGAATAAAAAAAGGAAAAATATTTAATCATTTAATACGTAAAGGTTTTATCCATTAATTAATAAATACCATAAATTTAATTTAAATATTTTAATTTAAAGATCTTCAAATTCCGTTTTAGCTCCTCTAATATATGCATCAATAAAATCTTCGTTTACCCAGGATAATTTTGCTCTGTTATATTCACCAAATATTTCTTGTCCTTCAAGAGACATATCACTAATACCATTATCCCACATAACTGTGCTTAAATGATATCTTCTTGCAGTAGTAACATAATAATCAGCCCATGCAATTCTATCTTCATTATTATCTTTATTAACACATCCCATTTCTCCTATAATAACTGGTACTCCATTTTTAACATATTTATTGTAAAGATTGGCAAAATTATGCTTGAGTTCATCTCTTCCAGCTTGATCGAATTGAGTATAAGCTTTATCACCGTTTAATGCTAAATTATATGGAGCATACATATGAACACTTAAAATTAATTTCCTTTTGAATCCGTTGTATTTAGTATCATCAGGGATTTCAACTGGGGATTCCATGGCCGATTGATATCCGGCGGATAAGGGGGTGATCATTATGAATCTTTTTTCGTTATTTCCACCTGTTTCTCTGATAGTTTTAACAATAAGTCTCATATATTCATTTAATACTTCAGCGGCTTCTTCACAAATGGGCTCACCTTTCTGATAATACCATTCAAATCCAGTTCCTCTTAGTCTAGGTTCATTTAATCCTTCGAAAATTAAATGATGGTCATATCCATTATTGAAAGCAGTGGCAATTTGACTCCATACATTATGAATGAATTTTTCTGATTCTTTGATATTTCTTAAATTAGGATAGAATCCTTTAGCATAAGTCAATGGCTTATCATCTATTGGTGAATAGAGGAAGTTATCATGATGAACATTCAAAATAACATATAATCCATACTTAATACCCCAATCAACTATAGTTTTAACTCTTTTCATCCATTCAGGATCTATTGTATAATTTTCATCAATTATATGATTATGCCAAGTTACTGGTACTCTTAAAGTTTTGAATCCTCTGTCAGCTAATCCCTTTATTATTTCTTCGGTAGTAAGTACATTACCCCAAGAAGTTTCGGATTCAACACCTTGATCAAAACGAATTAAACTAGAGTCATGTGCGTCAAGAGTGTTACCTAAGTTCCATCCCATACCAATTTCATAAACAATTTGTTCTCCGGATATTTGGTCATTAAATTTAACTTCATTTAAATCTCTTACTAATCCACTTCTATTATAAGTTTTCTGAGGATATATAGAAAATATTTCATTTAAATCAATTTCTTCAAATTGAATATTAGAAGTTGAAATATAAGTTTCCATTAATTCATTTATTTCCCATTCTAAAGTATCTCTATGGAAATGGCCGAATACTTCAGATGCTCCTTTTGTATTATCATAAATGTTATTATCCCATAATACACAAGCCATATGGAATGTTCTTGCCTTTTTAACGAAATATTTTGCCCATTCAATTCTTTCTTCTGTATTATTTTTATTAATTGTTCCCATTTCTCCGATAATAACATTAATACCTTTGGCTACATATTTTTTATATAATAGAACAAAATCTTCATGTAATTCTTCTCTGTATAAATCTATAAATTGAGTATAAGACATATCTCCATTAAGTGCAAAATTATAAGGAGTATACATATGAACACTTAAAATAAGTTTGTTAATTTGAGGATTATATAATGAGTCATCTGGGAAAACAACATCAGCGTTGATTGCACTTGAGAAACTTGCAGCTAAAGGTGTAATCATAATGAATCTTTTGGCATTATTTCCTCTAGTTGTTCTAATAGCTTTGACAATAAGTCTCATATATTCATTTAATACATTTGCAGCAAGTCTGCAATCTGAGTCTTCATGATTATAATTCCATTCATATTTATGTCCTGCCATTCTTGGTTCATTTAATCCTTCAAAAATAAGATGGTGATCATATCCATTATTGAAGGCAGTGGCGATTTGTCTCCATACATTATAAATGAATTTTTCTGATTGTTGAATATCTTTTATAGATGGGTAATAACCTTGTCCGTAATGTATTGATTCTATTTCTACCCAATTTGAATTATCATGATGCATATTTAAAATTACATATAAATCATATTTAAGAGCCCAATCTACTATTGTTTTAACTCTTTTCATCCATTGTGGGTCAATAGTATATCTTTTGTCTATTATATGATTTCTCCAAGTGACTGGAATTCTTACAGTTTTAATTCCTTTTTTAGCTAAGGCTTCGAACATTTTCTCAGTTGTTTTTGGGTTACCCCATAATGTTTCTGAATCTAAGCCATCATCACCACCTTTTTCCCAATTTATAGAGTCAAGGGTATTTCCTAAATTCCATCCGAATTTCATTTCTTCGACTATAGTTTCAGAAGTTATAGTATTATCAAATTCAACTTCACCATCATCAACTAAGACTTGATTTTGATCAAATAAATCGTCTAATTCGATATTAAAATCTTCAGCGAAATTATGGAATTCAGTTTTTGAGGCTCTAATGTAATTATCAACTAAACTTTCAATGTTCCATGTTAAGTCATTTCTGTGTAATTCTCCTAGTATTTCTCCATTTGAAGTAACATCCCAAATACCATTGTCCCAAACTACAGAACTTAAATGATAATATCTAGCTGTTGAAACATAATATTCCGCCCATGCAAGTCTATCTTCAGTATTATTTTTATTAACTATACCCATTTCACCGATGATTACTTGATTTCCTATATTAACATATTTATTATATAAGTCTCTGAAACTATTTCTAAGTTCAGTTTTATAACTTTCTTCAAATTTAGTATAGGTTTTATCAGCATTCAAAGCGAAGTTATATGGGGAATACATATGAACACTTAAAATTATTTTTTTATTTGATGGGTTATATTTTGAATCATCTGGGAAAACAAAGTTAGATTCCATTGCGGCTTGACTTCCGGCAGCTAATGGTGTAACCATAATAAATCTTTTTTCATTATTTCCACCACTTTCTCTAATAGCTTTTACTACAAGTCTCATATATTCATTTAATACTTCACCTCCTTCTTCGCAAAGTGGGTCTCCAACTTTATACCACCATTCATATTCAGTTCCTAATAATCTAGGCTCATTTAATCCTTCGAAAATTAAACGATGACCATATCCATTATTGAAAGCTTCAGTTATTTGTTTCCATATATTATAAATATATCTTTCAGATTCTTTAATATCTCTTTTTAAAGGATAATAACCTTTTCCATAAGTAAGAGGTTGTTCATATTTAGTATAAATATCATGATGAGTATTCAATATAACATATAATCCATTTGCATAAGCCCAATCAACCACAGTTTTTACTCTTTTCATCCATTGTGGATCAATTGTATAATTTTCATCAATTAAGTGATTATGCCAAGTTACTGGAATTCTTATTGATTTAAATCCTTTATTAACTAATGCTTTTATCATTTCTTCAGTTGTATAAGGATTACCCCAACATATTTCTGAACTTAATCCTTGATTTGGTAATTTAGAATCATCAAAAGCATCAAGTGTATTACCTAAGTTCCATCCCATTCCTACTTCTCTTGATACTTGTTCTGCAGTTACTGATGTATCAAATATATCTGATTTATCATCAACAATGATTTGACGCCTGCTGAAACGTTCGACTAAATCAATAGAGAAAACCTCATTTGTGTCAATATCTTCGAATGGAAGGGAAGAATAAGCTACATGAAGATCCATGGATTCATCATCATCCCATTTCAAAGTATCTCTGTGGAAATAACCGAAGACTTCGGCGGCCCCTTTTTTATTATCAAAATCTCCATTATCCCATAAGATGCAACTCATATGGAATTTTCTAGCATTTCTTATATAGTATTTTGCCCATTCATTCCTATCTTTTGTATTGTTTTTGTTGACAGAACCCATTTCTCCAATAACAACATTGTATCCTTTAGCAACATATTTTCTATATAAATTAGCCAAATTTTCATGGATTTCTTCTTTATGCTCTTCGGTGAATGTGATATAATCGACATCTCCGTTCATGGTTAAATCAGTTGGAGTAAACATGTGAACACTAAGGATGAATTTGTTGATTGTTGGGTTATATTTTGAGTCGTCTGGGAAAACAACATTCGATTCCATTGCACTTTGATATCCTGCAAATAAAGGAGTAATCATAATGAATCTTTTGGCATTATTTCCTCCTGTTTCTCTGACTACTTTAACAATAAGTTTTTGATAAATATTTAAGGCTTCAACTGCTGCTTTGCAATATGAATCGCTTTTATCATAATATTTGTCATATTTATATCCTGTCAATCTTGGTTCACTTAATCCTTCAAATATTAAATGATGATCATAGCCGTTGTTAAAAGCTATAGCTATTTGTTTCCATATATTATAAATGAATTTTTCTGATTCTTTAAGATCTTTTGAAGATGGATAATACCCTTCACCATAACTCATTGAATTTATTAAATGCTGAGCATTATCATGCTTTGAATTTATGATGACATAAAATCCATGTTTAAGAGCCCAATCAACAACTGTTTTAACTCTTCTCATCCAATCAGGATCAATAGTATATTTTGTATCAATTAAATGATTATGCCAAGTAACTGGAATTCTTATAGTTTTGATTCCTTTTTTTGCAATGGTTGCAAACATTTCTTCTGTAGTAAGTGGATTTCCCCAGGAAGTTTCAGATTCAACTCCACTATTACCCTTTATAGAAGTGTCATAGGAATCTAAAGTATTACCTAAATTCCAACCTAATCCCATTGCATCAACTAATTGATCGGATGTTATTTTATCATCAAATATACTAATATCTTTATCTACAACTAAACCTTCTCTGTTAAAAGTGTCCTCTAAATCAACTGGGAATCCTTCAAAATTATAAAATTCAGTTAGGGATGCTTTGATATAAGTATCGATTAATCTTTGAATATGCCATCTTAATTCATCTCTATGCAATTCTCCAATTATTTCTCCACTTGCAGTGACATCCCATACACCATTATCCCATAAAACAGTACTTAGATGATAATGTCTTGCTGTGGTAACATAATATTCTGCCCACTGGATTCTATCTTGTGTATTATTTTTATTAACTATACCCATTTCTCCAATTATAACATGTTGATTAATAGAAACAAATCTTTTATATAAAGTTTTGAAACTATCTTTTAGTTCAGTTTTGTAACTTTCTTCAAATTTAGTATAAGTTTTATCAGCATTCAAAGCGAAGTTATATGGGGAATACATATGAACACTTAAAATTATTTTTCTATTTGATGGATTATATTTTGAATCAGTTGGGAAAACGAAGTTAGATTCAAGTGCAGCTTGATATCCGGCAGCTAATGGTGTAACCATAATAAATCTTTTTTCATTATTTCCACCACTTTCCCTAATAGCTTTTACAATAAGTCTCATATATTCATTTAATACAGTTCCTGCTTCTTCGCAAAGTGGGTCTCCAACTTTATACCACCATTCAAATTCAGTTCCAAGTAATCTAGGTTCATTTAATCCTTCGAAAATTAAATGATGATCATATCCATTATTAAAAGCTTCAGTTATTTGCTTCCAAACATTATAAATGAATTTTTCAGATTCTTTCATATCTCTTTTTAAAGGATAATAACCTTTTCCATAAGTAAGAGGTTCCTCATATTTAGTATAAATATCATGATGAGTATTCAAAATAACATATAATCCATATTTAAGACCCCAATCTACAATAGTTTTTACTCTTTTCATCCATTCAGGATCTATTGTATAATTTTCATCAATTAAGTGATTATGCCAAGTTACTGGAATTCTTATTGATTTAAATCCAGAAGTTGCAATAAATTCAATCATTGCTTCAGTTGTTTTTGGATTTCCCCAACATGTTTCTGAACTTAATCCTTGATTTGGTAATTTAGAATCATCAAAAGCATCAAGTGTGTTACCTAAGTTCCATCCCATTCTCATAGCTTCAACTACTTGTTCTGCTTTTATGCTATCATCAAATTCTACATCTTTAGTATCTCTGACTAATCCATCTCTGCTATAAGTTCTTTGTGGATTAATTGCATATACCTCATCTAAATCAATATATTCAAATTCTGTGTTTCCAGTTGAAATATAAGTGTCCATTAATTCATTTAATTCCCATTCTAAAGTATCTCTATGGAAATGACCGAATATTTCATTTGCTCCTTTTGTATTATCATAAGCATTATTATCCCATAAAACAGGTGTCATATGGAATTTTCTGGCCTTTCTTACAAAGTATTTAGCCCATTCAATTCTATCATCAGTATTATTTTTGTTTACAGTACCCATTTCTCCGATAACAACATTATGTCCTTTGGAAACATATTTCTTATATAATGTAGCGAAATTATCATAAAGTTCTTCTCTATAAGCATCAGTAAATTGAGTATAAGACATATCTCCATTAAGAGCAAAGTTATAAGGACTATACATATGAACACTTAGTAACAATTTACTTTTATAATTATATTTAGAATCATCTGGGAATATTATTTTTGCGTCTAAAGCACTTGAATAACTTGCGGCTAAAGGTGTAATCATAATGAATCTTTTAGCATTATTTCCTCCTGATTCTCTAATGACTTTAACAATAAGTTTCATATATTCATTTAATACTTCTGTGGCTTCTTTGCAATCTGGATCATCTTTGTTATAATTCCATTCGAATTTATGTCCTGCCATTCTTGGTTCATTTAATCCTTCGAAAATCAAATGATGATCATATCCATAGTTGAAAGCTAAAACTATTTGTCTCCAAACGTTATAAATAAATCTTTCTGATTCAGTAATATCTTTTAATAAAGGATAATATCCTTTTCCATAAGAAATTGTATTTTCTTCTAGATTAGCATTATCATGATGGGAATTTAAGATGACATATAAATCATACTTTAAAGCCCAGTTAACAACAGTTTTAACTCTTTTAATCCATTCTGGATCAATTGTATAATTATCATCAATGAAATGATTATGCCAACTGACTGGAATTCTTACAGTTTTAATTCCTTTTTTAGCCAAAGCTTCAAACATTTCTTCCTTTGTTTCTGGGTTACCCCAACTAGTTTCGGATTTTAATCCGTTATTTCGAGGGCCTTCCCAATCAATAGCATCAAGTGAATTACCTAAGTTCCATCCGAATTTCATATCGCTCACAATTTGATCAGCAGTAATTTGTTCATTAAATGAAATCTGATCTTTATCAAGAACTAAATTAGTCTTATCAAATTTATCTTCTAATTTGACTGAATAATCACCTCCTTCAATGTCATAAAATGGTGTTTTTGAACCTTTGAGATAGACGTCAATTAATTCAGGGATATTCCATATTAATTCTTCTCTGTGAAGTTCTCCTATATCATCTCCCACGACTTTATTATCCCATACACCATTGTCCCATACAACACAACTCATATGGTTCTTTCTGGCATTAATGACATAATATCTTCCATATTCAATTCTATCTTCAGTATTATTTTTATTAAGAGTACCGAATTCTCCTAAAATGACTTGGACGTTTCTGGATATGAATTTACCATAGAGTGCTCTGAAGTTTGTAGAAAGTTCATATTTATAACTATCTAAGAATTTAGTGTAGTTATTATCTGCATTAATTGCGAAGTTATATGGTGCATACATATGTACACTAATCATTAATTTTCTATTGGTTGGATTATATTTGGAGTCATCTGGCAAGACCATATTAGATTCCATAGTTGATTTGAAACTGGCAGCTAATCCAGTGATCATAATAAATCTTTTTTCGTTATTTCCTCCAGTGTCTCTTATGGCTTTAACAATAAGTCTCATAAATTCATTTAATACATCACATGATTCAATACACATTGGATCTATTGGGTTATAATTCCATTCATAAGGGGAGCCAACTACTCTAGGCTCATTCAACCCTTCGAAAATTAAATGATGATCATATCCATTATTGAAAGCCATAGCAATTTGTCTCCAAACACTGTAAATGAATTTTTCAGATTCTTTTATATCTCTTCTTGATGGATAATAACCTTTTCCATAATAGAGTGGTCCTTTATCATTATCATAGTTATCATGGTGAATATTCAATATAACATATAATCCATATTTAAGACCCCAATCTACAATAGTTTTGACTCTTTTCATCCATTCTGGGTCAATTGTATATCTTTCATCAATTAAGTGATTATGCCAAGTGGTTGGAACTCTTAGAGTTTTAAATCCAGATTTAGCTACGAATTCAATCATTTCTTCAGTTGTATAGGGATTTCCCCAGGCAGTTTCGGAGGTTAAACCCTCATTATGAATTTCTGAGTGAAGGGTGAAGGCATCAAGTGTATTACCTAAATTCCATCCCATTCCAATTGAGTTTGAAATTTGTTCTGCAGTAACTTCATTGTCAAATTCTTTCTTACCATCATCAACGACTAAACCCTCTTTAGAAAATGTATCTTTTAATTCAATTGCAAAAATGTCGTTTACATCAATTTTTTCAAATGGCTCTGAAGCAAAAGTAATATAACGATTTATTATTTCTTCATTTTCCCATGTTAATTTATCTCTATGATATGAACCGAAAACTTCTGTAGCATGTTCTGTATTATCGAATTGTCCATTGTCCCATAAAACACAACTCATATGGAATTTTCTTGAATTTTTAACAAAGAATTCAGCCCAATCCAATCTATCATCAGTGTTATTTTTGTTGACTGTTCCCATTTCCCCAATAATAACATTATGGCCTAAGGAAGTATATTTTTTATATAAAGTAACAAAGTCTTCATATATTTCTTCTTTATAAGCATCTGTAAATCTAGTATAGGCCATATCTCCATTTAATGCAAAGTTATAGGGAGTATACATATGAACACTGAGTAATAATCTACTATTAGTTGGATTATATTTTGAATCATCTGGGAATGAGACATAAGAATCTAAAGCACTTGAGTAGCTGGCAGCTAAAGGTGTAATCATAATAAATCTTTTTTCATTATTTCCTCCAGTTTCTCTGATAGCTTTAACAATAAGTTTCATATATTCATTTAATACATCAGTAGCTATAAGACAATCTTCACTTTCTTTATTAAAATTCCATTCATACTCATGTCCGGCCATTCTTGGTTCATTTAATCCTTCAAAAATTAAATGATGGTCATATCCATTATTGAAAGCAATTGCAATTTGTCTCCATATGTTATATATGAATCTCTCAGATTCTTCCATATCTTTATTGGCTGGATAATAACCTTCTCCATACATAATTGGTTCTTTTGAAAATTGAGCATTATCATGGTGAGAGTTGAGAATAACATATAATCCATTGTTAATGGCCCAGTCAACAATAGTTTTAACTCTTTCCATCCATTTAGGGTCAATTGTATAATTATCATCAATTAAATGATTATGCCAAGTGGTTGGAAGCCTTATAGTTCTGACACCCTTAACAATTAATTCTTGGATCATTTCTTCTGTGGTCTTAGGGTTTCCCCACCTTGTTTCTGATTCAACTCCATCATTTGAAACTTTAACTTCGTAGTCAAAGGCATCAAGGGTGTTACCTAAATTCCATCCAAATCCCATTTCATCTACCAATTTATCTCCAGTAATAGTGTCATCAAAGTCAACTTTTTCTTTATCTTCAATTAGTCCGCCTTTATCAAAGTAATCTCTTGGTTCTATAGCAAAATTTGTGTCATCACTTTGAATGAACATGATTTGGGATATTACCATTAAAAATCCTAATAGACTTAACCGAAACAAATTTGAGCTTTTCATTTTATATATAATTAAGGTTTTTTATCAATATTTATATATTAAATCAATTATTTTTTATTTAATTTATCTTTTATTCAATATTTTAATTTTAATAATTATGCATATTTTTTATTTTTTAAATTAATTTATTTTCAATAAATTATTAATAAATAAAATCTTTTTAATGGGGATTGGGGATTGGGGATTGGGGATTGGGGATTGGGGATTGGGGATTGGGGATTGGGG
>JAJMZR010014241.1:0-10977 GCA_023807225.1 Epidinium caudatum
ACGGGTATAGTAGTTTGTCAACATCTTTTTATAAAAATATTTATAGCTCACAGTCATATTTATTATATAGTATACTAACTATTAAAAGAGTATTATTGAATTCTAATTTTGAAATGTAAAAGAACGTCCCCAAGTTCCGATTTTAGAACTTTATTGGACGTCCTTTAGTCCTTTTTCTATTCACTTAATAATGAACATTCTATATCTGTTTTCCCATCTAGCTTTCCGTTATTATACTTTAATAAACTAACAGTTGAATCACCAGCTCCTTGTGGAATTTCAATTACAATTTCCATAATTCCATCATTATCAACATCTATTATTTCAACATTACTAATACTTAAATAATATTCAGTACTTGAATCTTTTTTCCACTTACTTTTTTCTATTGAAGCTAAATCAGCAATTTTTTGACCTTTAGAATCTATAAAAGTAATTTTAGAAAAACCTGTTTTTTTGTTTGCTAAGATTAAAATATATTCTTCAATTCCATTTCCATCTAAATCTACTATTAATGTTTTTACAGTATCATAATCAGCAATTTTAGGATTATTGTCAGAAACAATAGTAGGAATAGTATTTACTACTTTTACATCTCTTGGTATAGCATTATAATCTTCAGAAATTGCAATTTTACCAACATTATCAATTTTAACTAAACCTTCATATACTTGTGAAGATAAAGTCCCAAGTTTAGAATCCTTAAAACTATAATTTTCATAATCAAAAATAGAGTTTACTTGTTGCTTCATTTTTACTTTAAATGTATAATTTTCTAAATTTAACTTAAATTCATTATCTTTTTGGATGTACTCGTCATAAGCCTCTTTAACAGATTCATCAATATTTTCATTTTTTAAAGCACCATTAAAAACTTCCGATAATTCTTCATTTTTTAAATTAAGAAATCCTATTAAAAATTCTTCCAATGATAATTTATAATTATCATTATTTAATATGAAAATTGCTTCTTTTGTATTTATTTCATTTATTATCCTTCCATATAATAAATATTCTACTGCTTGCCCTCCTTCTCTTATATTCTTTTCTTTTATTTTAAATTTTGACTTTGAATTTTGGTCTTTATTTAATATTCTAATTCTTCTTTCAGGAGTATCAAAATAATTTGTTTTCGATATATAATAAAGAAAGGATAAATTAATATGTCCCCATTCATGTTGAACATCAATTTTATTTAAAGATTTGTTGATCATTTTTATTATAAATTTTGATTGATTTTATTAGTGAATTTATATATCTATTTAAAATATTTATTTCCATTTAATTATAAATATATTTATAATTTAACTCATATAATTACTTTTCTTTATGCTATAATATTATTAGTTTCTTTGAGTTTTTGAGTAAGCAATTTTCTTTTATTAAACTGTTCTACACTTGATTCAGTAAGGAATCTCAAATAATCAGGAGACCTCATTAATTCTATCAAAATATAATATAATTTTTCTTCTTGAGTAAAATCGAAACTATTTCTAGAAATTTTAATGCCCTCGCATAAATTAATAATCTCTTGGCAATATGGCATTTCAGTCAATATTATTTTAGAAGGTTGTCCAGCAAAGAAATTTCTTACATATGTACCTGCTAGAAGGATAAAAGATACATAAAAAGTTAAAACACTATATCCAGAAATTGAAGAACTGACTTTGTCATTAAAAACATGAAAAACTAAACCTTCTGTCTGATTATTTTCATTTTTTTTCAAAGTGAAATATGATTCTAAATAACTATTAGCATAAGTAGTATCATTTGAATCCATAAAATAAATGTTTTTGTTATTAATACGACAACCAGTAAATCCTAAATCAATGTCGTATTTATAAAAATATTTTTGATCTAATATTACTCTTGAGTCTGAATTTGCAGTTAATCTTATTGGAGGGGAATATATATCCTTAAAAAGTATTTCATCTTTTTGGCATTTAGAAATTGCTTTTTTTAATCTACCAATTCCTGAATTATCATCAATCGTTCCATTTTTTTGTTTATCAAATATAACAACTCCCCTTCGATCCTTAGCTATCTTTGCCTGAGCTGGGTATAAACGTTCAAATTGATAATCTAATACTAATTGTATTTCTTTTAAATCGTTCTCTGTTCCATTTTTCCAATCTAATATTTCAATTAAATTTTCTATTTGTGGTTTAGCCAAACCCCAATTTCTATCACTAGTTTCAGAAAATTTAACTTTCTGTACTTGTTTTACTGGGAAGGTTTTTGTGCTTGATGATTGAGAATAATTATATTTATCCCAATCTATGTCATTTTCTTTGAAATCTACTATTGATTCTGGCTTTGAATTTTGGTATAAAGTATAGTTTTTAACAGCTCCATTTTCATAAAAGAATGATAATTCAATAGTTAAAGTAGCACCAATTAAGTTATTTATTTGATTTGTAGGATTTAAGGAACTAAATAATAAAATGGGACCAACTAATAAAATAATTAATCCAAAAGATAAAGTTGCTCCCATTCCAACTTTTAAGAATTTTCCAATTTGTTGAGCAACTTTTGATATGTTTTTAGCACTCATAGCACAATATGTTGTAAATACTGTATCATATATACTTTCAAATTTATTCCATTGGAATAAATCTAAGCATGTTGATGTGAAAGTCCAATCAATTGCAAGTTTTATTTCATATAAAAAGGGAATGCTTTTATATATAGTATTTATTGTTCCATTAATTGAAGAATTTCCATTTTTTAACATTGATTTTCTTTTCATATCATAAAAACCATATTTTACTTGTAGTCCAGAAAAAATAAAATATCCTATATAAATGATATAAAATCCCAATAAAGACAAATTATAATTGAAATCATTGCAATTTTCTAAATCATCTTTTGTACAATATATGCTTCGATTCATGTTATAATTCCCTTTCATAGGAGAATAAAAGAATATAAACCCATGAGCGAATAAAACAATAAATATATGCAAAATATATTTTTGTAATAAAGGATTATTAAATTCTTCATTTTGAATATATAAAATGTAATAATTTTTTCTTAGCTCTACTGCATAATCTGGAGGAATTATGAAATTCTTTCTTTTAGTATCATAATATATTCTAGATATCTGTGTTTTAATATAATTATATTGTTTTTCGGATATCTGGTTTTTGGTCCTTTTATCATAAAATATATAATCATATCTTAATTTATTTCTATTTTGATTTATATTAATGACTCTATCATAAAATAAAAATCCAACATGAATAAGAATGAAAATTACCATTGAGCCATTGAATTGATTTGTATCTTCCGTTAAAGCATTATATGTTATATCCTGTATCATTGAAGTATAATAGACAACAATATAAATTATAACAAAAACCATGCATATTGTATAAAAATAATAATAGTCACTTCCTGGTTTTTCATTTCTTATCTTAGGGAAAAGTCTTTGAAAATAAGTTTTATTTTTTTCATTCAATGAATCTATTGTAACATATTTATTTATATTATTGTCATTCCTTTGATCATCTTTAATTTTCTTCTTTCCTTTTTCTTTTACCAAAGATATTTTGCCTTTGTTATTTTCTTGATTTTTTTTTTTTAATTTTTGGATAAAAGGTAAATATTTATATTTTTTGTTCTTTTCGGCTTCTTTTTCTTTTTTTTTCTCTTTTTTAATTAATTGAATTTTCAATAAACTTTCCTCTAATTCTTCATTCTTAATTCCTAAATATGTATCTGTTAATTTTTCTAATTCTTCATTATCTTTTATTATTATATCTTTTGTTTTGGCAACTCTCTCCATAGCTTGATAGATATTTTCTATTTCTTGTTCTTTTCTATCCCATAATCCATTATTTATCAGTAAATAATTGTTAATTAACAAAAATATTATAACTAATGAATCAAAAGCTATATATTTGAAAAATTCATAACTAAAAGTGGACTCAGTAAATTTTAATCCTATTTTATATTGCTCTAATAGTTCTAAAATATCTGTATATAAATTCTCATCTCCACTAACTTTTTCAAATATTATTACCAATAATTCTAATTGTAAAAAGCATTTTACAGATAAAATTATAATTGAATAAGTTAAACATAGTTTCCAATAGTTTTGAGTTGGCCGAGGATATTCCAATAATGCAAAACAAAATATGGACAAAGGATAAAATAATGATATTAAGGATGACATCTTTATATGATCTAATATCATTACTAAATAACATAAGAAATAAAATTTTTTAATACAAAAAGTTATGAAATCATTGATAATACACTTTATAATATATGAAGATATTAAATATTTTTGGAATAATTCTGTTTTTATAAATTTTTCAAGAACTTTAAATTTATGTTGAGTTAAATCAACAATATCTTCTTCTTTTTTTTCTTCTTTTTCTTGTTTATCTTTATCATCTTTTTTCTTCTTTTTTTCTTTTTCTTTCTCTTTTTCATCATTTAACCTAAGCTCATCTAATTTTTTTTCCTTTTGTTCTAAATCAGCAAGGACCTTTCCCTCATATTTATTTTTCATTTGCGTCTTTAATTTTTCTTTTTTTCTTTTTTTTTCCTTTTCTAATTTTTTTAATTCTGCTGCCCTTGTTCCATCGAAAAATTTTTTAACTTCTATCATTTCTTTTATATTAAATTCTGATAATTCAAGTTTTTCTAAATTCATATCGACCATCTTTTCAATAGAAGTTTTTACTTCTATTTTTCCCTGAATTGTATCTCTTTCATATTCATCTTTTTCTTCCCTATTCATTTTTGAGTAATCGATGGCATATTTATAAATTCTTCTTTCAAGCTTAATTAAACTTCTATCTAAAATCCATCTCCTGATATACTTCTTTACAGTTTCTTTATCTACAATATCTACTTTTTTATCATGCATATATTCAATTATATTTTCCCCTTTTTCTTCTTCTTCATTTTCATTTTTTTCTTCCTTTATATCTTCATTTATTAAATTATTATCAGATTGGTTATTTTCTCCTTTTTTATCATCCTTATTAGCTCCTTCTTCTTCTCCTTCATTTTCATTATTTTCACTCTTTTCTTCCTTTATATCTTCTTCTATTATATTATTATCAGATTGGCTATTTTCTTCATCTGAATTATCTTGTAAATTATTATTTGTATTGATCGTTGATAGTTTATTGCTCCAATTATCTAATATTTTTTGTAAAGAATTCATTGACAAGGACATCTCTTCTCTTATTAATATTGATGAATTCATAGTTTTAATTCTTTTATTATTAAATCTAAATACATTCATTAATGATTTTCTTTTTAAATTATCTTTTCTAGTTATGATATATATTAGATAATGCTCTTGGAAATATTGTGAAGAATACATTAATATTTGTAAGCCCATACAAAAATATGTTATTGCCTTTGCAATAACGAGTACCCTATTATCACTATCTATTTCAAAGTCTTTTAAATTTGAATCTTCTCCGTAATTAACTATTTTATTAACACCAATTATTTGTAATATTCTAATTAATATATTTTCATCATTCGATTTTTGGTTAATACTAAATAGTGGAGTTTGATATATAACTTGTATAATTATATCAACAAGTATAGCCACACGCAATATCTTTTTGATTGCTTTAGGATAATAATATTTTTGGCCTAATATAATTTTATTGCTTGTCATTAAAAAATATAAGGAAAAGGTAATATAAAATAGGGAAAATAAGCCTGATATCATCATGGATATAATGACAATAATAATTAATATTATATTATGGAATGATAAAACTAATATTTCATATAAGTTTTCTAATGAATTTTTCATTCTTAATTTTAACCTATCTTTTTGGTCATTTTTTTCTTTTGGTAAAATCTCTTCACTTTTGAAATTAATTAATTTATCATTTTTAGAATCTGTATTTATAATATTTGTATTAATAATATTATTATCATAGCTATTCTTTTCCTCACTTTTCCTACCTTGATCACTATTTTTACTTTTGTCATTTACATTTATAATAGAACTATATTTTTCATTTTCTTCTTTTATTTCTTGTAAATTATTTCGCTCATAATTTTCCTTTATTTCTTTCTTTTTATTTTCTAGGTCTACTTCAGCTGGAGATTCTAATAATATTTTGTTTCTAAAACTATTAAAATCTCCTAAATCAATATCTAAATTATATTTCATGCAATCATTACATTTTTTGAATCTAGAATTAGACATATATCTTAAGCAAAGACTAAATCTTGGATTGGAATTAAGATTATAATAATTTATTTTATTAATTCCTTTATTCTTAGAACCTTTATTTTTAGCATCTTGATAAATACTATAAGAAAAATAATCCAAATATATATACATAATTACTATTAAGACAAAGTCCATCCAAATATGAACTATTTGCGTACGTATAACACCCATTCCCATAAAGAAACCTTGTTTAGAAGAAAAATGGCTACTATACCATGGTATATTGAGTCTTTCATGAATGATATTTAATATATATTCATCAGGAGTTGGATCTATTTCTTTTTGCAAATTAGAAATAAAAGTAATTAATTGGCTAAAAATAGCAACAATAGTAAAGCAAAAAATCACATAATATTTCATCATAGTTTTTTTGACTGATATTAAATATATTGCAATTAGTATATATATAAAAGACCATATATTTAATTTTACTATTGCTGAGCATAATAAGAAAAATATAATTATCTCTTCAAAAATCCCTTTTATTGCTTTTATTATTTTATATTTATTTTGTTTTGAATTTAAAGATACTTTTTTGGAAGATGCTTTACGAAATGCTTCTAAAAATTGAACTATATACATTGATCCTAATTTTTCATCATTTTGATCAATAACCTTACGCTTATTATCAAAATAGGTTTTTATTTTATTTAAAAAATCAGTATATTCTTTTTTGTTAATCAAATTAGAGAATGATAAATTAAATGAATAAGAAAAATCTTCATTTGATTGTGAAAAAAAAGAATCATTTTCTGTCTTTAAATATTTACCTATATCCAATTTAACGTTATCATTTTCTGATGAAATTATAGGTTTAAGCTTAGTATTTTCATTTAACATTTTTTGATATTCTCTTCTATTAAGAACTGAGCATGATGTAAAATAGTTTTCTATTTTTTGGATATAAACATCAAATGCAATCAATGCCGAAAATAATAAATGTGACCATGCAGTTGATATAATTCCATTCTTACTTAAATCTACATAAAACCCCAACAAATAAGAAATTGATTCAATCAAAGCTTCTGTGTTGTTATGTTCCTTTTTATTTTTATCATCTACTTCAACTATAGGACAGTGATTACTATCACAACCTTTCCATAAATTTTCATCACACCCATGCTGAAATAAATAAAACACTCCATATAAATAATGCATTATTAATAATAAAAGACTATATCCTAGTAAAAATCTAAACGATATACTTCTATAATATTTATTTTTTAGAATGTGTTGCTTTTTTTCTACCAAATAAAATCTGATTACTTTTGATATTAAATAAGAATCTTTTTCAATAAAATTACTCAAAGATTTGATAATAGAATGAAACATTGCCATAAAGGTTATTCCAAATATGAAAATATAAATAAAAATTCCAGCCGATAAATCATAGCTAGTATATATAATACAAGTTGTTATAAATAAAAAGAGCCAATATAATTTAGTGAATGAAATTATTATTAATAAAAAGAAGTATTTGATATTCAAAAATCCCATTTGTTTTTTATTTGAATTATATTTTTCAAGTGCACTAAGTCTTGCATCTTCTTCTTCCATTTCTTCTTCTTCTTCCTCTTCTTTTCCGTCATTTTCAATTTTGTTATCTATTATAAAAATATCATCATCTTTTTCTTTCTTTTTTTCTTTTTTTTTATATTGCTCAGGGTCGTTTGACAATTTAATAATATTATCATTATTATTTTTGTCATTATTTACTTGGTTTATATTATTCTTATT
This sequence comes from Epidinium caudatum, assembly GCA_023807225.1. Lineage (NCBI taxonomy): Eukaryota > Ciliophora > Litostomatea > Entodiniomorphida > Ophryoscolecidae > Epidinium > Epidinium caudatum. The sequence goes on from JAJMZR010014241.1 coordinate 7,958, forward strand.
AATATCATTAAATTTGTTTGACATTCTCTTCATTTCCCAAAGATAGAGTAATGAGAGGAAATTGCTAAAAAAATGAGGCAATAAATTATAATATAAATTATCATCTGTATATATAGTTAAACCTATATTTGGAAAATTTTCTAATAGAAAATATTTGCTATTAGATATTTTTTGTTTTAAATCAGTTAAATCTAGACATAATACTTGATATACATAAACAACCAAAGTATTTAATCCAGAAAAAATTAATAAAATACTTGGTAATTTTGTATCCATTTTCGCTTGTCCAAATTTATGATTTTGAAAAAATATAATAAATTGATAAATACTTAATAAAAATAGTAATAATTTAATGGCAAATAAAAAGTTTATTTCGAAATAACAGGAGAAAAATATAAAACAAGAAATAATCACCCAAATATATATTTCTATAATAACATTTCCAATAAAATACAAAATTTTTTGAATAATCGGGAAATTATATAAATTATTTTCTATATAATTTGTCAAGTTCATATCTTCATTTAATGTCATTTTTTGGTAGTATTCATTATTATATAATTGATAATGTATATAAAAGCAATAAATTATCCCATAAATAAAAATCTCAATTCGAGTCTTTGAAAGAGCACTTTCTTTAATATTGCCTTTTTCATCAGTTTCTATAGTATAAACTAAAAAAAATTTTATTATTTTGATATGTGCTAGAAAATCTTCTTTATAATAGACTTTTAAAAGATCCATTATATATTCAACTAAATATAATGCATTAAAAAGAATAATAATAATAATGCATATTTTTTTGATGTACTGTGGCATTAGTAATTGTATCATAAAAACTATGACAAAAATCAAGTGAATCACATTTACTTCTTTATTAGCCACAAAATACATTACTACTAAAGTAATTTTATCAATATTAATAAATATATTTTTTTTAATTATATTTGGTAAAGTAATGCTATTATTATCATCATTATTGTCTTTATTTTTTATTTTCTCATTTAATTCAACATTTTCTTCATCTTTAATATCATTGTCTTCCTTCATTTTATCAATATTTATATTACTTAGATTAACATCATTATTTTTTTCGTCATCTTGTTTATCTTCTTTGTTTTTTATTTCAATTAAATCTAAATCAACATCTTTCAATAAAGGTTTTGTAATATCATTTTCATTTTCTTCTTTATTTCCTTCAGTAATATCTTTAAGATTAATGTCTTTATTGTTTTTGTTTAATAATGATATAAAGCATATAATTAAATAAAAGTAAATATTTGATATATAAAATTGGATATAATCATAATAAAATTCATCATATATTCCTAGAGCAAAATGCCAAAATTTTATTTTTTTTATTTCTTCTGTTTTTATGTCATTAAAATATGAACTAAAAATCCTACTTCCATGATTACTTACTAGAGAAATAAAAACAATTGGCGTCAAGATAAAAATAGTTAATGTACGTATGTTGTAGTAATTTAAATAAAGAAATGACAAAAATAGCCAAAAGAAAACTCCTATAGAATAAAAATTTATATTAAAATATAGCCAAACTATTGCTAAAACCCTAATAACATGCAATATAAAATATGGACTAGAGCAAAAATTAATTAATCGATTAAATAATTTAATAATACAATTTTGTTGAACTTCAAATACAAAGCCATTATCTTCGTTTATAATCTTTTTAGCAAAAGTATAATTATCAAAAGAAAGATCTTTATTAATAAAATTTAAAATGACTAATAATAAGCATCCTGAAATATATCCAACCAAATTTTCTACATATTTTGAAATCTCCTCATTAAGCCCTTTATCTGATTTTTCAACTAGGACATATGAATAATAAAAGCCAATTTTATCCCAATTCCCAAAAAAGAAATTTTTGTCGCTTTTATTAGGCTCAAAAAAATTATGAGCAATTGAATAAATATTCGATATATTTATTATTAGGATATGAAGATATATGCAAAAAATAAAAAAATATAAAATATATAAATATACTTTGTATATGCTTTTTTTCGAAGTGATTGAATATTTGAATAAAATAAAATAAAGTGGGATAATATAAACCATAGTTAATATTGATTTATTAAAAGTGGCAAAATTAAATATAAATAAAAATGAAATGAAAATATATTTCATCATTTTTGAATAAAATTTTTTAAAATCATCGAATTCTTTTTCTCTTTTTTTATCTAAATCATTGTCATAAAAAACGCATATTTTCCTAATGATAAAACAGCAGATACAACAGATGAAAATTATAGATTCACCAATTAATGTTTTTACAATATTAAATGCTCCTATATCTATCTCAGCCTCTGTTTTATTATCTATATATGTAAATGTATTATTTATTAAAAAAGCATCACCTAAATCAAGAAATAATGATTTTTTTTCTTCTAGAAAACTACTATCTCTCATTATAAGTGTTATTATTTTGAAAATTAGTAACAAAATTGAATAAATAAAAATAATTGCTTCAATATGAGATTTAATTCTTTTTTGTTCCATTGTATTTTTTAAAATTTTAGTCATATAAATAAATGCTATAATTATCAAAGGCAGATATAAATAGCTAAAATTGAAAGCAGGACATATCAACAAAGAGAGCAATATTAGGAAATCTTTGAAGTTATAAAAAGAAATATAAATAGATTTATCTTTCGGTTCTTCAACAAATGAAAAAGTTTTACTATAAGAACCAGAATAAGTTTCTGTATAAAATGAATATTTGCTTCCTTCTCTATTTTTTCTGATTAAATCTTCATCGATATTTCCCTTTTTTTGTGTATTAATTTCATTATTATCAAAAGAATCAAAAAGATTATTATTTTCTTTTTCTTTGAACTCGGATAATAGATCTTCTCTCATTTTTAAATAAATTTTATTGATTCTAATGAAATGATAAATTATTTTATTTAAATAAAAATTAATTAAAAATATTAATTTATTTTACAAATATTATTACTTAAAATAATAATATATAATAAATGGGGATTGGGGATTGG
>JAJMZR010014242.1:0-10970 GCA_023807225.1 Epidinium caudatum
AGATATAATAAAAGTAACATATATAATAAAGTAAAAATGTGTTTAAAATGTAAACTTATATAAATATTAAATATGTATATCTCTATCTTTGCCTTATAATAATTAATATACCAAAAAATGAGTTATATTTTTTAAACTAAATAAATTATATTTTATGAAATAGGTTACATTATTAATTAAATAAGAAAAATAATTAAATAAATGGAAGAAAAATTCACAAAGCATTTAACTGAAAATGGAGTTATTGATAAAAGAACAGAATCTCAAATTCTTTCTTTATACAAAAAAAGATGTTTGGGATATCGCTATAACAAAATTAAATTTAATGAAATAATGACAGAAATTTTAATTACCATATTCAATAATTTATCTGAAATCCAAAAAAAATATATGTGCTTTCATCTTCCGGTCAAATTTATAAAATTATCCGAAAAAAATCTTTTACAAAAATTATCTGATATTATCATGAAAAAGTCATTAAAAATAAAAATAATATTATATAAATATCTATTTAGATGGTATAAAAATGCTTCCCTAAACAGAAAAAGTCCGTCAGCATTCATTAGTAATAAAAATACATTTAGGCAAAAAAAGATCACAAATTTATTTAATGATGATGTTCAGAATAAAAAAAGAGATAATATTGATCGATATATTGATGAATATTTTTTTTATAACAATATAATGAGAAATGAAAGCAAAAAGGCAAAAAAGGATAATTTTAAAAAGAATTATTTTACTTTAAGCAATGAAAGAAGAAATAGGAAATATAATAATCCAATAATTAAAGATAATCAAAATAAATTTGATAAAAATATAAATTTCAAAATTAATTATGAAGAAAGTATCCCAAATGATAAAAATCTTAATAAAATTATTGAAAAAAATATTAAAAAAAAAAGAAAAAACAAAAATATGAAAAATTCTGATATTAATAATTATACAGGTGAAAGTATAATTAATCAAATAAGCAGAGTAAATGACAATACAATATCGTCACTTCTGGATATTCAAGATTTTATAATGAATTCAAATAATAACACAACTAAAAAAAATTATAACAAAGCAGAACAGCCTTTTTCAGAGAAATATTTGAAAGATTTGAATATAATGAATGCTTATAATATGAAAAGATATAATAACATAGGTCCAAAAATATCCCAATGCAATATAAGAAAAAATAAAAATAATCTTAATGAAGATAATGAAAAAAATAATTCTTCATTTGCAAGAATAGCAAAAACTCCTCAAATGAATAAAATGAATAGAATAAACAAAGGTTATTTTGATGACGTTATATATTATAGCAATAAAAGAGATAGAGATAATGATAAATATTCAAATGGATTCAATCCCCAATTAAATGAAAACATGAAACAATCACATTCAAATACAAATTTTACAACACATAATAGATTATTTGAAGACAGCAAAACAAGGATAAGAAATCAAAATAAGAAAAGAATGGAACAAATAAAATATTTAGATAATTTATCCAATCAAATAAGTAAAGAAAAAAAAAAGGTCAATTTAGATAGAATAAATTTTTTATATAGGAATGATGATAGAAAGAATAATATGGAAAAAACAAAGACTAAAGTTGAGAAAGAAGAGGGACTGACTTTCAAGCCTTTTATAAATAAAAGCGAATATGATAAAAGAATTTATAGCAATTTTATGGAAAGAAATTATTCGAATAATAAGGAAAATAAAGATAAATATTTAAATGAATTTAATTATGGTATTAATGTAAATATGAATACACATAGAAAAATGAGTAAAAAAAAGAAAGAAAGAATCATTAAAGGATTCATTGACAGAACAAAAGCAAATTCACTTATTAAAAGTATGTCTTCTTGTGATAAAAAAAATAAAAAAGAATTAAACAATAATAGGGATTCTAAAATTCAATAAAATTTATTTAATATAATATTTAATATAATATTTAATAAAATATTTAAAATTAAATAATATATATATATGTAAATAAAATTTTACAAATCATTATCTTCATCTTTTTCCTTGTCTTTGTCTTTATCTTTATCTTTACCATTTTCTTTTTTATCTGATTTTTTGCTTTTATCTTCTTCTATATCTTCGAATAAATCTTTTAAAATAAAAATTTGATTTTCTTTGTTCCAAAGGTAACAACATTTTTTATTTTGTGAAATATCTAAAGATATTATTTCATTGCATCCATAAGGCTGTATATTATTAATTAATTCTAAATTAGGAAATCTTCTTACTTTTACTCTTCCATCATCAGTCCCATATATTATATAGTCTTGGAAATTCAAATCTTTGAAAATAATTGGACATTTTATATAATTAGTCTCATTTTTTTCTTGTATATCTTCAATATATTCCCCATTTATAGTAAAAATTCTAAATAATTTTTTAGAAGAAATAAAAGCTGATACACAAGCCAAAGGTGAACTTGACAGAAATACATTATTTGCATAATAGATTTCATTCTCGTCATTATATAATTGTTTATTATAAGCTGATAATTTTATGGATCTAACTAATTCAAGAGATGGCAATAAATGCATATTTATATATCCATCCAAAGAGGAAGTTGCAAACATATTTAAATTTTCATTTATATTAATTGAGGTTATTTCATCATTATGAATATATAATTTGTTCTCTATTTTCAAAGAAGGTCCATTTACCGAAAAACATATTAAAAATCCTATTTTAGTTCCGCATAACAAAATTTTTTCATCTTTTGTCATTTCCATAACAACTATTGGACCTTCTTTAATATATATATAATTAGAGAAATATTTCTCTTTATTTGTAGTAAGAGAATTTATTTCTAATCTTCCATCCCAAAAGCCTCCTTTTATCATATATTTATTGTTATCATAAAATATAATTGGTGGATTTTTATCAGAAATCAAATATGAAGGGGCATAGTTTGAAGAGATATTCATAACTTGAATAATATTTTTTTCTTCGAAAGAGCATTTTTCTGACATCTTTTTGATTTTTATTTTTGTCAAATAATTGGAATTATTTATTATTAATAATTCATTTACACCTATCCACTTTATTTTTATTATCTTTGGATAAACTTGCATTTCATATTCTTTATTAATAGTTTTATTAGTATATAATTTTTTTAAAAAATCCTCTTTAAGATTAATAACACAAATCTTTAATGTTTTTTGTTTCTGATAAAGATAATTTCCTTTAGTGACTAATTTATCAGTATTTTTATGTTTTGTATGACTTTTAAATATTTGCTTAGGTGTAACTCCCACTTCGACCAATCTCATTAAAGCATTTCTTGCATCATTATCAGTTATAGAATCTATTTTAACCATATATTCATATGATTGAGCCATAAATATATTATGATTTTCTTCTGCCTTTTCTCCTCTTTGTAAATATCCGAATATTAAATCTATCCATTTATTAATTTTTAATTCTTTATTTTCAAGCATTTTCCTCATTTCTGCAATAAAATTATATGAAATATTATTGCACCATGGTGGCAGTTCTACATCATGAACTACTATTTTTTGTCCTTCAGCATCTAATTTATCCTGTGTCAAATTTAAATTATTTTTATTTAAAAACATTTCTGGCAAAGTATAAAATTCAGGAATTAACTCACGTACATCCTCTTTTAATGTCGAAGCTGTTTCAAAAGTCCTTGTTAAAGAAATAAATATTCTATCTGGATCATCAAATTTATTTCCTTGTATTTCTATAGAAAGTAAACAAAAAGGAAATAATCTCATTAAAAAATGGGCCACAAAAGTTGGGCAAGAATAATGTGTTCCATAAAAGAATGGTATCTGATTTAATTCAATATTTGATATATTTATGTCATTTATCTCTAAATCATTATTATTATCTTTTTTCTTTTTATTCTTTTTTGCTTTGTAATCTTCTAAATATTCATTAGCTCGTTTTAAATATTCAGAATAATTAAAATTTGGATTTGCCTCTTTAAAATCAGTTTTAAGTGTATCATAAAAGTCAATAAAAGTTTCCTTTCTTGTCTCTGATTTTTCACTTACTTCCATCATTCCAATAGGAATACTTAGATTTCTATAATCATCTTTAGTCAATTGTCCTTTATTATAATCTGTTATTAGCCAAGGCAAAACAGGATATTGAGTCATATCATTAAAAGATCTTCCTGCAAAAATATTCAACCACATAAGATATTCTAAAGTAGATATATTGTTATTTTGCCATTCTTCCATTATCTTTTTAATTTTAAATGGTTTTGCCTTTGCTTCTATAGTTTTCTCATATCCCAATATTTTTTTACCTTTAAAATCTTCTCCTTCAATTGTTCTATATAATATATGATTTAATATATCATCAGTAAACTTTTGCAAATCTTGGTTATTTTTAAAATTTAAAAAATAACTTTTATTAGAAAAAGTATATATTTCACATGCAGTTTCTTGATAAAAATAATTCCTGAAAAGAAGGTAATGTATATCACTATATTTAATTTCCACAAAAACTTTTTCTCTATCTTTAATATGCGATTTAAAAGTTGATCCATAACAACATTTCATTTCTTTATCATAACTTGGCTCTTTCTCTAGTAAACTTTCACTTTCTTTATCTTCACTACAATGAGTAAATATTACGCTTTTTTTTTCGGTACTTATATACCCTTTTATATGATGAGTTGGCTTTACTATGCAACAAACATATAAGTTTTCATTTTTTAAGTTATTTTCATTTAGTAACATAAATTTACTTTGGATTAAAATTTCATAAGTATCTTTGTTGCCTAAAATAACATTATCTAAAGTCATTTTTCCTTTATAAAACTTTTTATATTGTTCCCATATTCCTATGAATGTAAATTTGTATAAACATTCTAAATAATTAAATTCCTTTGATAACCAATTTTTAATATAACTTTTATTATCATCAAAATTATTCGATTGAATATAATTTTTATTGCTATTTTTTTTTGAAATATTTGTATGAGATTTTATATTGTTGAAATTATTGACATTCAGATTTTCCTCTAAATCGTTTATTTGATTTTTTTCTTCATTTATTTTTTCCTCTTTTTCTTCTTTTTTTTCTTCTTCCTTTTTCTCTTCCCCGTTTTTTTCGTTATATAAATCATTTATTTTATTTTCATTAACATTTCCATCTTTGTCTTCAGCTTCTTTTTTTATTTGAATCTTTTTATTATCTTCAATTTTTAATATTTCTTCAACATTTAGTGATATATTATATTTATAATTATCTACATTAAATAAATTATCTTTATTGAAATATTTAAATTCAGGCAAATAATAATCTACATCTAGTATAGGTGTCAATATTATTTTTGTTTTTTCTTTTGTGAAATGATTTTTTATTCTTAATTTTAAATATTCAGGATGGACAAAAAATAATTTTTTATCACTCCAGAATCCATTCCATGAAAATAGTTTCTTTTTTGTTGTTTTATAATCTCTTCTTCTTTGTAATTGGTCTAAACATGAATTATTCCAATATTTTCTGACTTCATCTTCTAAAAATGGTATTATTTCTTTTAAAGTATTATAAATTCTTTTTTCTTCAACTTTAATCTTTGAATTTAATTCTTCATTATTCAAGCCCATAAAATTATTTATCTCATTTTTTTCTTTATCTCTTGTTTTTGTATAAAAAGTTAATATATGGGTATGAGGTAAAATAGTTTTAATACTTTTATAAGCATTAATAGTTTCTTCTATTACTTCATTTACAATTATATTTATATCTCCTTTAAAAATAATAATATCGCTTATATTATCAATGTCTTTAATGGCTTTCTTCGATTTTTTTTTATTAAAAACAAATTCATCATGATCTACCATTGTAGCAGTCCTCATATTACTATTAATTTTTGTATTGCTTCTTTCTTCTATATTCGAGTCATCTTTTGAAGAATCTCTAATTTTAAATAATTTATCAATAACTTGGTTTTTACATTTTGCTTTTTTTGACATTCCAAATATATTTTTCTTTTCTTGAGAAAACATTGGTGATATTAAATCAATTTTAATTTCATTAAATTTGTTTTTGTTTTTCTTCTTCAAATACAAAAAACCATATCCTATTATATTATAAAACATTTTTTCCAAAAAATGCTTATTTTTATTATTTTTCTTCTTATTTTTTGATTTATCGGAAGAATTGTTTGAAGAAATATTGACGGTTGCTAAGACAAAAAAAAATAAAAATTCTTTATATTGGAAATATAAATCATCTTTTTCTTCATTATCTATACAAATATCAATTGCAATAGTTAACAATATTAAATTTATATAAAAAATATTTATTTTATTTTGTATTTTATCAGCTGAATTTAAAAGTTTTAAAATTTCTTTCGTTATTAAATTTTTATTTTCTTTTATTTCTCCATAAAACCTGAATAAATGTTTTGATAATTCATTAAAGCTATCCTTATCATATTTAATTTTTGCTTCTTTACATAATTTTTCAATTCCCCAAATATTAGTCCTATAATAATTATTTATATCATAAAATAATTTATAATCACTCCATTTATTTTCTAATTTATTATTCCCTTCATTTTTTCCAATATAATTAATTCCTTCATAAATATAATTTGGAATTAAATCTGCCTCATTTATTATACTAAAACTTTTTTGAATTTTCATATCTGAAACATTTGACTTACTTCTTAAATCAAATTTCGAATTATTATTACTATAATCATTTATACTATTATAGTTATCATCTTCATTAATAATTTCGTTTTCATTATCTGAATGCTTTTCATTATCTGATTGTTTTTGGCTATCTGAATATTTTTCACTATCTGAATTATTTTGGATATTATTAACATCCTTGGAGCTATCTAAAGTCTCCCATGAGTTCAAAAAGTTCTCTTCTTTTTCATCTATTTCAATGAAATCTTTTTCAGAAAAAGTATTAATTTGTTTAAAATGGAATATTTCTTCAGTAAAAATTTTATCAGAATTTTTAAATAGGAACATAAATTCAAAGCATATTTTTGATTTCATATCTATATATTGGCCAAAGCATTCAAATATTTTAAATAATAAATAACTAGTAATTCTTATTATTTCTTTGGATTTACTTTTACCTTTATACTTCTTTTTATAATAATATGCATAATCCAATATATTCTTTAATATATTGAATATTTCTTCTTTCAATCTATGATGTGAAAACAACTCACAAATTATTAAAATAGAAAATTTCTGAATAGATTTTACTAAATCATTATCATTAATAAGCTCATAATTTTCCACATTATGGAAATAAAAAATAGTATCAATTAACCAAGGAAAAAATACTTTATCATTATAAAAAATATATTTGTTTGTTATTGAATCACTTTTTATTGAAGACATTATTATTATTAAAAATTCATTAACATAAGTTGCTGATACTTTTGAGACAAAGTCAATAGAAAAATTAAAAATGAAAGGATTTATTATAAGGCTTTTCCCATTTGTTTTTAAATTTTGTTCATTTAATTGTTTTTTATATTTTAAAGAATAGTTTAATAACATCCAAAAATCACCTAAATCTTTTTGGTATTCTTTTTCATTGAAATAATCAATTATATTTAAATATTTTCTATTTTTATCCAATAATTCTTCATTTATAACACTTTCTCTTCCTATATCAAAAGAAGTTTTTAAAGTGTTTTGTTTTCCACCTAAAAAATCATATTCTTTGTCTTCATTTATTTCTGCAATTAATTTATCAGGAAGAAGATTATACCCAATAAAATAAAATATTTGAAGAATATCAATTGAAGATTTATTTAAATAGTCTTTAATTTGTTTTTTATAATTTCTAATAAAAATATTTAATAATTTGAATATTTCAATCCTTACATCTAATAAAGATACTTTTAAAACATATTCACTTAATTCAAAGTATTTATTTTCGAGTAATTTGCATAATGTTTTTTCTTTAATTTCTATACTTACTTTCTCATTATTAAAATGTGATATATATAAATTTATTATTTTTTTTTGCAAACAAGGAGATAGGTCTAAAGATAATAATTTAAATATATCCTCTACCTGGTTATCTTCTGTTATATTATCAATATATAATTGGATTATTTCAAACAGTTTTCCAACTTTAATACTTATCTCTGGATACATAATATTACTATTATTTTCCGATATTTTTCCATTGTTGAACAAAGAGGCATGCTTAAGGCAACAATATTGCTCATATCTTTTTTCATCATAAAATCTTAACAGCAAACATATTTTAGGAGTGCTTAATGTTTCTTTTATTTTTACAAAATCTTTTTTAAATATATCATATACTCCATCCCATAATTCTATTTGTTCTTTAGGCATAAATTTGGTTAATATTCGTTCATTAAGCAAAATCATATTAATAAAGTTATTTGAATTTTTATCTTTTTTATTCTGAATAGTTAAAGGTAAATTTATTAGTCCTAATATGCTTTGAAGTATATTTAGTTTGTAAAATTTTGATGGTATTTTTTCCATAAATAGACTTAGACAAGAAAAAAAATGTGTTTCTTTTTCATTTAAAATATTTTCATCATGATTAATTAATATTTTTTGAATTATTATCAAAAATTCTTGAAAAGTTCTTTCATTCAAAATATTCTTCTCAACCAATTTATATGGATTATTTTCTTTTAAAGAAGATATCATCAATTCAATAATGGGCAATAAGTTATGGATTCCACCTAAATATTTAATATTCTTATTTTTGTTTTTATAATGATTAACTCCATCATCTTTATTTAATTGGCCAATGAAGTTCCCAAAAACATCATCTATTGTATTATTATTCTTTTCATATGTTATTGGACAAAAGCAGCATATTAAATTATTTATATTTTGTTCACTTAATTTAATTTTTAATTCATCTATATTTTCTGATTCATTGTTTTTTGTATTATTTAAGTTAGAATATTCTTTGTCAAAAGTACTTAAAAATTGTAATAAAATTTTATTTTTATAAAACCCTTTAATAGAGAATAAATGACTAATTAAATTATTTTCAATTGTAAAAGAAAAAAAAAGTATAGATGAAATTTTACCTAATAAATTTTCGAATAAATTAATGCAAAGTATTTTTTCTTTCAAATTCAAATTTGTATTCAATGATAAAGTAATTTTATTTAAATTTTTATTGATAAATAATTTAGTTGATAACTTTTGGTCATTACTAGGCTCAATAATAAAAATAAAATTATTCCATTCATTATATTTGAATATTTTTGATATTTCTATTTTATTAGAAATATTATCTTCATTAGAAATTATTATATTATCCGGATTAATTAAATTAAGAGATATTATTTGTCCTCCTATATTTAATTTTATGAAAGTAATATATGCTTTATTTGGCAATACTTTGAAATATTCTTCAATTAGGTTTCTATCTAAATTTATCCAAAAAACAAAAGAGCATCCTTTTTCCAATGTTGGAAAATCAGTATTAAGATTACAAGATGATTTATTTAATTTAAAGCATAATCCACTATTATATCCATTAAAATAAATAAAATTTTTTATTTGTTTATTTTTATTATAAATTGAAGTGTCTGTATATAGATGATTCAGAAGATTTAAATATCTTAAAAGGAGTGTATCTGTTAATTTTACTTTGGCTTCATTAGTGAAATATTGACTCAAATTCTGGTATATGAATTCCAGAGAGCTTTTTGATAATGAATAATTATTATTGATGAAATCCAGTAATTCTTCAAGTGTTTGCTTATTATTGTTATTTATTTTTTCATTCAAATATAAATATAATAAACATTCGTAGAATGAAGTATTTTCTGAAGAAATAGATTTCTTCATAAATAATGGAATTAAATTGCTATTTAATTTAAAAAATTCTTTAAGAATTGTCAGTAAATTAATATCCAGGTTTATATAATCATCTTCATTATTATTATATGTTAATAAAAATGATATTATTTTTACTATATTATTAGAATCTTTTATTATGGGTAAAAATTCGTTTGTTTTGCTAGTCCTTTCATAAAAAATATCTTTTAATATTGAAATTATTTCATTATTTCTTTTCACATAAAAAATACTTTATTTCACATTATTTATTATATTTATTATTAAATAAAAATAGAAATGAAAATGAATAATGAAGAATTCCAAGCTTTATGCGAAAAATATTATAACTCAAAATTTAGGCAACAAAAAATGAAAGGATGGAGACCAATATACACAATATCTTGCGTAACGGTTGTTTTTATATGTTTTGGAGTATTTTTTATTCTTATGGGATTAATAATGGTAATTTTTATAGCTACATTACATACAATTAAAGAAAGATATGATGATAAATGTTATAACGTTCATCAAGGAAACATTTGTTCCTTAGAATTTTCAATTAAAAAAAATATGAAAAAGCCTATTAAGTTTTATTTCCAAGTAGTAAATGTTACACAAGATCTTGTAAATGGAAACTATTATACAAATAAAGGACATATAGAAATGCCAAAATCTTTTTTTAATTATACTTTCAATAATTTAATACTTTCTGGAGTACCTATAGAATCAAATCTAAAAACATTTAATGAATATTTCATAAATGATATAGAAAAGAAAAAGCCATTTTCTAACCCGGCTTTTTATTTAGGGAAAGTTGACATGAATTTTGATAAAAGTAAAAAAATAAGGTTAGATATTCAATTTGAACAAGATTTTAATAGAACTGATGTTGAAAGATATATAATAATAACGGAAACAAATGCTTTTGGAGGAAAAAGCCTTTTTTTAGGAGTCTTTTATATTGTGTTTGGATTATTATGTCTGACTGCATCTATCATATTTATTAATGCTTATAATAAATTTCATAAAATAATAAAAGATTCATAAAAATTTTATTTTTATTTTATATATGAATAAGTTAAGTTTTATTTAATATAATTAATAACTTCAATTTAATGAACAAAATGGGGATTGGGGATTGGGGATTGGGGGATT
>JAJMZR010014243.1:0-10910 GCA_023807225.1 Epidinium caudatum
CCCCAATCCCCAATCCCCATTATCAATTATCATTATAGAAAAAATCATTTAAATTTATTATTTTTTTTAAAATAATTAAAGATTTACCTAATAATTAAAAAATATCAATCATAAATTCAGTAAATCAAATAAATTTTTTATTAATCTTTCTTTTAACAATTGGATTACTTTCAACTTCAAATTCCATGCTTTTTGTTTCTTTCCTAACAATATTACTTTCTTGTATATATAGTAGACTTGATTGAGTTATATTCTTAATTATTTCAGGTGATCTCATCATATCAATTAGCAAATAATATAATTTTTCTTCTTGTAAATAATTTTTTCTGATTCTTGAAATTTTAATACCTTCACATACAGAGAATAGTTTATTAGGATTAACCATTTCTGAATAAATTATTCTCTGAGCTTGTCCCATAAAAATAGCTCTTATTAATTGGCCTGAGACTAAAATAAAGGTAATATAAAATGTGATAACATCGTATCCAAATGTTGCGTGTGAAAATAAGTCAGTAAAAGTTAAAAATTCTATTCCATCAAAATGGTTAAGATCTTCTTCTATATCTATATTATTCGCTTCTTTTAATTTCCAATTGTAGATAAATCTATTTCTATTTTCTAATTTTGTTTTCTCCATAATTAAAATAGCATCTTTTTTTCTATTTACAACCATAGGATTGGCCATGTTATCTTCCATAATTCTTTGGAAAGGAAAATAAAATTCACTTAAAGATAGATATGCTTGGCTTGAAGTATTAGAAATAAAAGCCTTAGAAAGATTGGTAAGTGTTTCTTCGTTTATTGCAAATAATTGCTCATATCTATAATTTGAGTCGGCTTCAGTATTTGCTATTGTTGTAAAAGAATATATTAAAGATAAATAATATTCACCATTTGTATAATTAATGTTTTTTAAATAATTTAATAATTGATATGAAATATCCCATTTATGCTCTGAAAAACCAATTAATTTAACCTTTTGAACTTGTTGATATTTATAACTTTTGTTGAAATTACTTAATTCTGAATTATTTTGTGAAACAAGATAATCAGAATATTCTTCTTCGTTATTAAATCCTTTAATAATAGAATTTGAAGTTCTAAATAAAGTTAAATTTATTTTTGTACTATTTTCAATAGTCATGCACAACACAATTCTTAGATTAATACCGTTAACTGAATTCACAATGTTAATAGGGTTTAATGAACTGAATAAAATTAAAGGACCAAAAATTAATATAATTATTGCAAAGTAAGTAGTTCCTCCCATCAATAGTTTCATATAATTCGGAGTTATAGTTCCTATTCTTCTTTTCATATTTCCTTTTGCTATACATTTATTAATATATAATAAAGAAATTATTTCTTCTAATTTTAACCATTTCCAAAGGTCAAGAGCTGTGCTTGTAAATGTCCAATCAATAAAATTTTTTAATTCAAATAAAAATGGAATCTGCTTATATATTTTGTAAGTCATATTATATAATAAGTTAGATGCCCTCATTAGGGAGGAAACTTTTCTCATATCAGTTAAACCATATTTTATTTGCAGACCACTAAAAATAAAATATAAAATATATAATACATAAAATATAAATATAAAAATATTTGTTGTCACTTTGTTTTCATTTGTATTCTTAATTTCAGTAGTATCAGAATTTATTTGAGATTTTTTTGGTAAATAAAAATAAACAAAAATATGAATAAATATAACTAGTATTATTTGAGTAAAATATTTTAGTATTAAACCAAGTTGGGTTTCTTCTATTTGGAAAGAAATAACCTCATAATCATGTTTATCATTTTTATTTTTTTCAATATATTCAAGAATATTATCAAATTTATAATTTTTGAATTTAATTGTAACATCTTCTCCAGTATTTTTGTCTAAAACTTTAAATGATATTTTTTTTAATTTTCTAACATTTTTAAGATAAAAAAATCTATCAAATACTATTATGAATATATGAATAAAAGCAAATATTACCATATTTCCAGAAAATTGTTTTAATTTAAAAGCATCTGCATTATAAATAATTGAATCTCTTTCCATTTTTGTATAAAAAAAGATAATATAAATCAAAATAATAACTTGAATAATTGTATAATAATTATAAAAATCTTTTCCAGGCTTTTCATTTCTTAATTTTGTGAAATTTCTTCTGTGAAATGTTTGCAATCTTTTAATAATTCCATGCTTTTTTCTTTCTTTAACATTCCCTATTAATTTAAGAATTTCATTTGATGACAAAACTTTAATATTTTCTTCATCAAATCCTATCATATTTGACATTTTTTTTGAATTATAAATAATTATTCTATCATTTGCTTCTTCTATTGTCTCATAATCTGTTTCAATATTGTACCACAGACCTTTTCTTATAAGTATAGCTTGGTTTATAATTAATAATAATAAAACGATGAAATCAGGAATTATATAAGCTATAAATAAATAAAAGTTGTGATTAGCAATTTTTTTTATTCCTAAATAAGAAATATATTTTTCATTTGATTCATCAAAAAAAAGAACTAAATCTTTTGTATATTTTATCATTCCCCATATATTTAGTTGTATTATAAATTTTATGAAAATCAAAAATGTAGTATAAATCATTAATATTTTCCAAAATAGTTTGGAAGGGCGAGGATATTGGATTATTCCAAAAATTAAAATTAAAACTGGATAGATAAGAGATAACATGCTACCATTAATTAAATGGTTTACTAAAAGGAAAAAATATATTATATATTCATTATTTTCTGAAAAATATTTATAAATTGAAGTTAATAATAATAAAAATAATTTCTTTCTTGTACAATATTTATTAAAGAAGTCTTCTCGTATTAGACTCTTTAAATCCCTATAATCAGAATGAGAAAAAAACATATCATCATATTGTTGGTCTAATTTTATATATTTATTTTTATCTATTTCTTTATTACTATCTTGATCTTTTTCTTTTAAGTCATTTATATTAATATTCCTAATATTATTATTTATATTCATTATATTATTTATTTCATTATCTTTTTCTTTTTCATCTTCTTCATTATTTGTTTCATTATTAATGGAATCCATTCTTTTTAACTCTTCATTAAAATTATATTCTTCTTTAATATTGCCACGTAAATTTTCATCTATTAGATTTAATTTAACTAAATTATTATTATATATTGGCATAATTAAATTACTTTTTCTCCTCCTATTATTAAGACTAATTAATGAATTATCATTACTTTTTATTATTTCTCTTTTTTTATTATTTTTGTTTATTTGTTTGCTATAATTTTCCAATAATTTTTTGACTTTTTTAATATCATTATATTTTTCTAAATTCTTTTTTTCATAGTCATTAATGAAATTATCCAAATTAGAATATAAAATAGAATGTCCTTTTATTATTTTTAAAATATATCCAGCCACATTAAAATGCTCATCATCTATTGAATTAGAAGCTTCAAATATTCTCATTGTAAGAGATATTAGCCAATGTTTTCTTAATATTTTAGAAATAGTAATACCTTTATCTTTTTTACTTAGCATAGTTTGATTATTTGGTATTTCATACATATTAGTCTTTTTATCCAAATTATTATTATTATTATAACTAGTGATTTTTATATTCCAATTATTTACAGTTTTCTCGATATTCAATAAATTCTGTTGAACCCTTTTATTTTCTTTGTTTCTCTCATTCATTAATCTTACTCTATGATTATTAAATAAAAATGAATGCAATTTCCCTTTAACAAAAGCCTTTTGCAAATATTCATAATGATATTTAAGAATGAATTTCTTAAAGTCATATGAGGAATACATATCTTCTTGGATTAATAATAGGAAATAGCATAATATTTTCAAGATTACAATAAAGCATGAAACACCTGAAATGAAGTCTGTTGATGAGGAATAATCAGCAATTTGAACATATCCAAAATATTTATAAAAATATTCAAGTTTGAATTTATTTTTTTTATATTTATCGATTGGTATTTGAAAAATAAATTGAGTTAATATATCAAAAAATAAAAATGGCTTCAAAAAATAGTGAATTCCATTTAATAAAGTCCATCTTCTTCCTTTAAGAAAGCAATGTGATTTATATATATAAAAAATGCTAAAAGACATATAACCAAATCCAATTAATCCTTGGTTAAAAGAGCTTATCAATAAAGTTAATATTAAAAAGAGATATTGAAAAGTAATATATATAAATCCCCTTAATTTTATTATTCTTTTTGTTTTAGAATTTTTTTTAATTTTAAAAATTGATTTATCCCCTTTGAATAAATAAAACAATCTTAAAGCATCTTTATTGTAAGGCTTATATAAATATTGTTCTGCCTTTTTATCAACTTCACTAATAAAAGAAGGAACTAATTCGATATTATATGATACCTTCATTGCTCTTATAAAACTTCTGAATTCGCTTTTAGATAATGTCTTTAAAGCACTAAATTTTTTAAAATATTTTTTGCTTATTATTTTTAAATCTAAAGTTTTATCTTCTTCTCTAAATATTGTATAACTGAAATATTCTAGATAAAAATATAGTATTAAAATGATTATAACATCCAACCATATTGATATAATTTGATATCTGTTTGTTCCAAATGAGTAAAATGTAGACCAACGATAATCTTTATACCATGGAATATTGAATAGTTGATTAACATTCAAAATTATTTCATTATTAATAAAAGGATTTGTTATATAAGATATATTAGAAGTAAAAACAGCATATTGAATCACCAATAAAATTAAAACGACAAAGCTTAATTTGAACATTAAATTTGTATTAACTACATTTAGTTTATATGTTGGAATTAAAATAATTAAAAACACCAAAGATAATATATTACATTTTATTAATGCATTGATTAATAATAATATAATAATTAATAATTCAATTAATTTTTTTATTCTTAATTGAAAAATAATAATGTTTTCAAAATTTTTATTAATAATATTTTTTTTATAATTTATTTTTATATCATCTTGTGAATAGTGAAATCTTCGTTCTTCAATTATATATTCAATATATTCTTGTTTGAAATATTTTTCTTTAAATCTTTTAGATAATTTTCTTTCTTCTATATCTTCTTTTATAAATAATTCATTGTTATTTCTTTTAGAATTATAATTTATATCTAAAAAATCTTGATAATCATTTTTTTTATTATTATAAATATTATTTAAATTTATCATAGATTTATTGCCCTCATCATAATTAAACAATTTATCATTATTTTCATTATCAAAATAATCAAAATTAATATTATCATAATTACTTAGGTCAAAAGAATAATTTGTGTCAATATCATTATTGTCTATTGCTTTTATATGTTCATTTAATACTTCCTCTAAATATTTACTTTGACTACTAACTTCGCTTGCTTGAGAAGAAGATCTTGAATTTCTATGACTAATTTGTTTATTTTGCTTTTCATCATTAAAATACATATTTTTAATTTCAGAAAATTTGCTCATAAAATAAGCTCTTATACTGAATAAGCCAATAATTATAAAATATCCCCAAGTATAAGACCAAAAATTATAATTATTCTCCTCGGATTTCGGCTCACTATATACACCTAAAAGATATGCCAAAGCACTTATAAAGTTTGTAATACTTTCATTACTTTCATGAATGTTTAAATATTTTATAATAATACTATTTAGATAACTCAGTATTATAAAAGTAAAAGTGAAAATCCATATTAAATTAAAATAATTATGTTGGATATGAGAAGTTATTTTAAAATGTTGTTTTTTTTCTTCTTTATATAATTTTAGTTTTTGATTTAGTGTTAATTTATTGTATATTTTCACTCCATTTTTATTTATACAATTATGACTTTTTAAACTTTTATAATAGCCATTAAATGACTTTGCCATATAAAAACTAAATATACCTAATTGTATCGCCATAGATATAGATAACATCCAATGTATTGATAAAATTGCAACAAAAATAAAAATTACAATCCAATAATAATGTAAAAAATAATACAAAATTGTAAATAAATTTCTGACTATTTTTTTTGTTTTCTGATTTTCTTTTATTTTTTTTTCAAATTTTTTTAATTTCTGTTTATATACTTTATCAAAATTTAAATTGTTTTTAGAATTATCATTATTTTTTACTTCATTTATTTTCATATCACTATTTTCTAATTCATTTCTTAATGTAGCAAATTTATTTATAGAATTAACTAGAGAATATTCTATTAGTTCTGTTTTCTTTATAGAATCCTTGGTATTAATGTCATGCTGTCTTTGTATTTCATTATGAAGTGCTAAAGAAAGAATAAATCTCATGTAAAAACTTAATAAATTTCTTGTATAATTACTTTTAAATAAAAAAAACCCAAATAATTCAATTTTTGTTCTATTTTTTTTTTCAGGATAATAAAAATGAAAATAAACTATATAATATGGATTATTCATGAATTGAATAATATATTCAACAATAAAATTAAATATATTTGTATATATAAGAATTTTAGTATATAAGTAAATATTTTGCTTTAGTTTAAATTTATTATTAAAAATTTTGATATATTTATAATAAATGATAAAAACAATAGTTAATTGGAATAAAGAAAGACAATTATTGTCGTAAATTATGAGACAAAATAAAAAGCAAGGTATTAATAGCCATATATAAACACCAAAAATAAAATTAAATAGAGTATTTAAAATAAATTTAATATATGTATATGAAGCTAAATTATATTCAATTATTTCATACATTGAGAAACGTTTTGATTTACATAATTTAAATAATTTACTTGTTTGACCTATATATTCTAAAAATAGTAAATAATAAGAAATCCAATAATAATATATTTTTTCTAAATCATCATTAAATAATATATCTATAATTAGTTTAAATCTTTTATTCTCATTTAATTGATAAATATATATAGTATATTTTAATAGAAATGATACTGTTAGAACCCACAAACATATATATATTTTTTTTTTGAAATGTTTATTCATTATAAGAAAAGAAATAACATTTATTAAAAAAAAATGATTAAATAAATTTATTTTTTGAGAAAAGGACAAATAGAAAAATATAACTATAAGAATATCAATTAATAAAAAATATATTTTAAAAAGAACTTCTATAGGCTTTACAACATATTTACCTTTAAAATCCTTCTCAATTTTTTTTTCTATATCTTTTAGTTGCTTTTTCATATCATTATTAATTTCATGATCTTTTATATTATGTAAATGCCGATTATTTAGATAAATAAACATTTGAAATATATATAGAACAATTAATTTGGAAATCATTGCTATAGCTTTTGCTAAACCACTTTCTTCTGATTTTAAATTAAAATATTTTTGTTCTCCTATAATATTAATAGTATATGATAAAAAGAATATTGATACTAGAAAAGGATAAAAAAGAAATTTTGTGAAAAATAAAAAATATTTGTTTTTTGAATATTTAATTGATAATGAAATCCATATTATAATAAAATAAGAATCATAATATATATTAACAAAATTAATCCAAAAAATAACTCCTATTCTACATGCATGTAAAACAAATCCTGGAGAATAACAAAACTTACATATGAATAACTTAATTTTTTGGTAAAAATTCAAATCTTTTGTTTCTTTTATAAATAGTATTATGCCATAATCCAAATCAGAATCAATAAATATTTGCATCCTATTTTTTTCTTTGTTTATCAAAGAAGATCTTGTTAATGATATAGTTTTTGTATTTATCATTTCTCCTTCATCTATAACCACTTCTTCATTTTCTTTAAATTGAATTAAAGAACTAATATCTTTTTCATTCATATAACTGGTATTAATACTAATTCTATTTTCCTGTGTATTTTTAATATAATCCAGACACTTTTTATGTAAATTAATGAAATAAAAAGAACTATAGAATAATAAAAAATTAAGCAGACAATATATATTTGAATTTTGATTTCTATTATCATTAGTTTCTTTTTCAAAAAGATTAATAACTCCTAAAAAATAGGGAATTTCACTTAAATTCTTATAATTCATATATTTTTGTTGTATTAAAAAAGAAGAAAAAATGTAATTATATATGGTATATAAAATTATGATTGATAAGAAAATATATTTGATATATTTTTTTATAAAAGAC
The DNA here is from genome assembly GCA_023807225.1 of Epidinium caudatum. Lineage (NCBI taxonomy): Eukaryota > Ciliophora > Litostomatea > Entodiniomorphida > Ophryoscolecidae > Epidinium > Epidinium caudatum. The sequence continues at coordinate 8,151 of JAJMZR010014243.1, forward strand.
TTGATGCTTCTATTAAGTGATTGACTGTAAAAAAAAATAATTCCCAAAATTAAAATAATTAGATTTATTATAGATGGGCAAATTGAACTTCCAAAGCATAGCAATAAAGCACCTAAATTAATTATACTATTATTATTTTTTAAATTTCTTTCAATGATTCTTATATTTGGTAGTAATTCATTATTATTATAATATTCATAATTGTAATTTTTAATAATCACATTCACCAAAAGCATTATAATTATTATGCATGTTACTATGTAATCATATATAGTTCTCCAATTATCAGTGATGACAAGTATATTTTCTTTTATATCTTTATTTATTGTCATTTCTCCTTTTTTAGAAATAATATAAAAATGAATAATAATTTTTAAAAATAAATATAATGAATCCACTATTATAATTAAAATTGCAAAATACTTTTTAAGTAGAATTTTAAAAGAATAAATTGTTGAATAGGCATTATAAATAATATAATATGAAACAAGCAACAATTATACTTGATATGTATAAATCCGGACTTCATCTTACTTGTGAGGAAACAGACCATGATGAATTTATACCACATGGTGATGGTAATAAATTGATGAAGTTACTAAACACTATTCAGGATGTTACAGACCCAGATGCTATGTGGGGTCTTACAGAAAAAGGTGAATATAACGCATCCGGTGCTATTGCCGCAGATAACAGCTCAAGAATAGTAAGAATTAATACTTATGATGTTAATATTCAACCTGCTGAATACCTGCTTATGATTCCTCACATTAAAAAGCCGGGTATGGTTGCCTCCGTTGCATCAGTACTTGGTAATAATCAGGTAAATATAAGTGCTATGCACGTTGCAAAAAATAATACCAAAACAGATGACAATTCCTTGTCAAAACGATCTCCACCCGCCAGTTCATTAAACTGTTCAGAGAGATAATGCAAATCGTGATTACCCAGTAGCAGCACTACTTTTCTGGGATTCTTTGCTTTCAAATCAAGCACTTCATAGAAGCCTCTAAGCGCCTGCTGCCCGTCGACACCCTCCTCATCAAAGTATGGATCCACATAGTCGCCCAAGAATATTACATGAGAATGTGGCTTGTTGTCCACGGCTTCGCGCCAGAATTTGCGTCCGTGTACGTCTGGAATGATGAGCAGGTCGTTTTCTTTAGTAAATTTTTTCATGATATGACTAATTTTGAATACCCACATGCAATTTCGTTTTGCAAATATATGAAATATAATGGAAAAAACGACCTGTTCTGTCAAATTAATGCAAGCAGGTATTCAAAAAAAGTTGTTTCCGAATGGTGTACTTGTCACCATCATCATTCGTAGTGCCTGATTCTGGTGTCTATTCCTTCTTTTTCCTTGAGCTTGCGTGAAATCATTGCAGTCACAGGCAGGATAATCACCTCATACAGAGTCTTGACGGTAACCTGTGTTACAATTATTGACAGGATAGTCTTGAAAGGCATTGAGCCGATGAACGCGAGCGGGTAAAAAATCACAGAATCGGAAAGTTCACCGACTATGCTGGATACAACGGCACGCCATCCGAATCCCTTACCCTTGGTGGCAATCTTCATGCTGGACAGTACCCATGCGTTCATGTGAGATCCCAGAATGAATGCCAGCAGAGATGCGGCGGTTGTACGCGGAATGAGTCCGAACAGATGGTTGAAACTGTCGGCCACAGCCTGGTTCTCAGGATCGATGGGAGCAGGCAGTATACTTACCAGACCTGCAGCCAGAGCCACGAATGCACTCATGGCAAAACCCATCCAGATAACCTTCATGGCCTTGCGGTAACCGTAAACCTCGGTCAGCAGGTCATTGATGATGTAAGAGATAGGGAAAATGACTACAGCACCTGAGAGCTGCATCCAAGTGTTTCCAACTCGCCAAAGTCTTGGCACAAAAAGATTTGATGTGATGAGGCAGACACAGAATGTTACTGCCAATACAACGAACGTAACGGACAGTCCCTGCTGTCCTGCAGAATTAGTTTTTGGGGTCATTTTACTTGTTTTTATAGTGGTTCCAAGCACACTTGCAGCGGACACTTCCCGCTACTCGGCTGCAAAGATAGTGCAAGCCGAGAGAAGAAAAAAGGAACTTGTTATTTTTTAATCCTAGTCGCAGCCTGTCTTCAAATAGTTTGTTCTATCCGCTACAATATTGTACCTTTGCGGGTCAAAAAAATATCATATTTATAAAAATGAAAAGATTTCTTTCAATTGCTATTGCTGCTTGTTTTGCAGCTTTACCTGTGATGGCAGAAGACGCCCAGTGGGGTCGTAAAGTGACTGACTACGCCAGCACTCCCAAATTCGGCGGATATGTAATAGGAAAATACACGTATACTGACCAGGACGGTAAGCATGACGGTGACGGTTTCAGCCAGCGTCTTACACGTCTCTATGTTGACGGTACCATTCTTACTGAGTTCAAGTACCGCATCCAGATGCAGGTAAACAATGCTTCATTCCATATGAAGGATTACTTTGTGGAGTGGACACATTGGAAAGAGTTTTCAGTAAAGGTCGGTCAGTACAAGCGCGCCTTCCTGTTTGAGAATCCCTATAACCCTTGGGATGTAGGTTTCGGTGACTATTCACAGATTGTCAAGAAGTTCTCAGGTATGGGCGACTACTGCGGTGAGGCCGGCTCTACGGGCGGTCGTGACCAGGGTATCCAGATTCAGGGTGATCTGCTGCCCAGTTCTGACGGTTCATTCCGTTATCTCCACTATCAGCTGCAGCT
>JAJMZR010014244.1:0-10859 GCA_023807225.1 Epidinium caudatum
ATTATATATGCTGTTAAATAATGGGAAAAACCCTTTTTATAATAATGGTGATTCAAGAGAAACAATCATAGAAAAAATAACATTAAAAAATGTGGAATATGATGATGTAAATTATATTGTATTTAATAAAAAAATTAAAAATTTAATTGAGAATAAAAAAATATATTTATTATTTAAATCTTATAAATTTATAGAATATATATGTCTTCAAAAAATTCAGAAAACAAAAATGACCTTTCTATTCTATATAATACTCTTATTTCTCTTAGATTGATTTCTGAGCATCGTCATCTGCGGCATCATGATAAATACTTGGTCCGTATGGAAAATCTCGAACAAAAATTATTATTCAAATTATGTAAATCGCCTTTATTGGAATATTCTGATTTAAAAGAAAGTTTTTTTTTCATACGTGATATAGATGAATGTCAATCTATATATGGTCATAAAAAATCTGACAATTCTATGAATTCACAATACTTTGAACAATATAATAGTTTGAAAGAAACTGGATTTTCAAATAATTCCAAATTAAATTTCAATCATACATTTTATTTGCAACATATGATGAGTAAAAAATTTATCACAATGGAAAAAATTCAAGGAAATAATAGTCATACTTTAAAATTAGTATCGGAAGTAGAAAGAGCCGTTCCATTTTCATTCAAAAAAATTAATGAAACTAGATCATCATTAGAAAGTTTAAGTTATAAAAATATAGTATATTTAAGTATATACGATAAAGAAAAAGGGCAATTTTATTTCGTAAGTAGTGCTTCTTCGGGTAAAAATAATTTGCAATTAAATGAAGAAATCAATAATAATAGTGATTTTGAAATAGAAGGATTAAATAAGGAAAAAAAAGGAAAATCAACTATGTCACTCTATACAGATTTATGCATAGAAAATTATGCTAGAGATAAATTTAGTATAAATAACCAATCATGGTATATAAGTAATAAAGATTGCCTTTATAGTGGCCAATTAATAAATATAGTTTTTACTACTACAAAAGAAGAAGAAAAAGAAGCAATTGGCTCATCTGACATGAAAAATAAAGAAAATGAAAAAATGATGTTATCTGCACAAGGTGACAAAGTCGAAAATAAAATAGAGGAAATAATAGGTATAAAAGAAGAAGTCAGAGAGGACATTGATGGCATGCTAAGAGATAACAACCAAAAATATATGCAGTTCTATGGGGCCATGGATAGAATAAAAGAAAAAGTAAATTCATTTTCTTCTATAAAAATAAAAGGGTTGCCATATGATGAAAACAATTTATTTGAGCATGTAGTAAACAACTCTTTTTGGGTTATAGAAAAAGAAAATTCAGGAAAAAATAGCTATTCTGATAGAGAGCCTATTCAAATAGGTGATTTAGTAAGAATAAAAAATCCTTTATTAGGATTATATTTGCTTATTAAAAAAAAGGACAAAGAACAAAATAATAATAGTGAGATTGCAGAGAATATTAACATTCATAATAACAATGTAAGTGGAAAGAATTCAAATATTTTAGGTAATAATATCACTAATTTGAATAATAATACAATTAACAATAATATTGAAGAAGATGAAGATGAATATGAATTTGAACTTGTAAACTTAGAAAAATTAGAAAAAGGATATTTCAATTATAATTTCAAATTTTTCCATTATAATGCAAGTGAAGAAAAATATATGGGAAAAGATGGGAAATATGGTTTAAAAGGCGTTTTCAAAGAGCTAAATGAAATAAAAAGGTTAATTGATGTTAAAGAGGAAGAATCATATTTTGAACCTATTTATTTGTATAATGGAAGGGATTCGGTTAATATTAAAATTGAGGATGATCATATTTTAGATATAAGAAAAATTGATGTTTATGAAGGAAATCAAGTTATTTATATGCAAAATGTTATTTCTGATTTGGATTATAACCTAAAAAATTATAAAAAGAAAAAAACAAGTGCTAATAGTGTAATTAAAAAAATTACACAAAATGTAAATTTCTTTATGGAATATCTACTCAATATTGACTCGACATTTAAAAATGATAATTATGAAATAAATCATCCAATTAAAGAAAGGCAATTATTATTAGATAAATTCAATATTTTGAAAACAATTTTAGAAATAATTAATTATTTTTTGCCTACTGTTAAAGATATCAAAGTTAGAGATTCATCCAAAAAGAAAAGTGTAAATAACATATATAATAACAGAGGAAAAATAAAAGAAGCTCTAAATATAGATATGCCTACAAATCAAAATAATGATGAAGAATCAAAAATTTCAAATATGAGCTCAATGCTTAAATTAATATTAAAATTTTTAATATATTTATCAGAAAACAATGAAGATATTAAGCAAAAAATATTCATTAAACTCCAATATATATTAGAATTCTCTGAATATATATACAATAATGACAGATCAGTTTTATTAGATTTTATTTTCGATTTACTGAAAGATTCTGAATCATTACAAGAATGCATTTTAACAGGTAAATTAAAATTAACAGAAAAAAACCAAAAAGAAACCTTGAAGCATGAGAAAGTTCTTCGTATTGATATTAGAATTGATAAAATTTTGGCATATATTGAAACTAGTTATAATTACTTATTTTATTATAAAAAATTGATGAATTTAAATAAAATAGGATATAAAGTTGAAGAAATAAAAGAAAAAATAAGTATGCATATGAAGCAAGTTTCAGATGATTATAAGACTAAGAAAAGAAAGGCTAATAATTATAAATCCAAAATAAACAATGCAATTAAGACTGTAAGAACTAAAGTAATAAATCAAATAAAAGAATGGAATAATTGCATTGAGGAAAGGCAAAAACTGAGTAAATTGAAAGAAAATAATAATAATCAAATTTTAAAAAGAGGAAAAACTAATTTATCAACCAAAGATAATCAAATTTCCAGAGAATATTTAGATTTTAAAAACGATCAAAGATTCAAAAGTGAAAAAAAGTTAATGTTTGAAACTATAAAAGAAGATGAAGGCTCATCTAGATCAAGCAAAAGGAATTTAAAAAAATCTGACCTTTTTGAAATAAATGAAAATGATAAAATTGATGAAAGAAATAGTTTAAATAGACCTAAATATGAAGATAATAATTTTGAGGCTGAATCAAATGATAACTTAAATAATAGGTCGTTACTCAATTCTCCATTAAAACTAAATAAAACGAGTATATTAAATAAAAAAATTAGTGCCCCTATTGAAAAAAATAATAATAATATAGATTTAAGTGGAGAACAAAATATAAGTAATATTTTTAATTCTGAAAAAAGCAAATTATCTAATTTATGTTCTGATAAAAAAATAGATGATGATCTCGAGGCAATTGCTGGAAAAAAAATAGGTTTTTTGAAATTAATTTTAAGTTTCATAAAATACTTTAAAGCTATTGATTTGAATAAATTACTTTTTATGAAAGATAGATTTTTTGAAGAAATATTCAAAAAAGACATAAATGAAGAATATTTAGAAAATAATTTAAATTATATAATAAATGGAGAAATTTGCTCATTAAATTTCATAAAAAATGTAGAATTTAACTCTGATTCTAGGATGGGCCCCTTGCTCCCCTTCCGTCTGTATAATCTGTTTTTCCCAAGAATTGTCGAAGATTCTGAAGAGTTTGATACCAAAATTATTTTAAATGGAATTGATGAAGAATCGGGGGAAGATGATAGTGTTGATGACGAAGAAAATTCATATGAAAAAGATAATAAAACAAGGGGCTTTAGAGACCATAAAAATGATTTTTTTTTTGATAAAGATGAAGATGAGGAAGAAGAAGAAAGTAATGAGGATGAAGTAAATGAAGAAAATGAGGAAGAAGAAGATAAAGAAAATGAACAAGAGGAAAAGGAAAGTGAAGATGACAAAAAAGAAAGTGAAAATGAAAAAAAGGAAAGTGAAGAAGATAAAAAAGAAAAAAAACCTGCCAAACCCAGAACATTTATTGTTCCTAATTTTTCAAAAATGAAAACTAAAAAAACTAATGTGAAATTTAAAGAAGAAGAAAAAGATGGTAAAAAAGATAATAAATTCCCAAAATCAAGAAAAAGTACTATTAGAAAATCAATAAAGCATCAAACTGTAAATGTGCTTGCTAATACAATTCATTTTGAGTCAAGACTAAAAAAGTTACTTAATAATGATGAGCAGAAAAAAAGCAAATATCAAAAAGTTCAAGAGAAAAGTAAAGAAGAAGATCAAAAAATAAATGAAAATCTTTTTAAATTGTATTCAATATATCTCTTTTGTATTAATGAATATATGGAAATACTATATAAAACTTATAAAATTTTATTCAATTATTGTGTAAATTATAATAATTTCTCGAATATGAATTTAGTTAAGATGAGTCTAGATTATATCAAAAAAGATCTTTTACTAAGAGTAGTTTTTATTAATAATACTTTTTTAAGCAATATATATTCAAATGTATTTGAAAATCCAACTTTGCTAACAAATAATTTTAATATTGAAAATTTCAAAGTCGATGACAACAAAAATGGTAATAATTCAAATGATAATGAAAATGATGATAATGTAACAAATAATATAAATGAAAATAATGAATATGATAATAAAAATAATAATATTTCTGAAAATAATAAATATAACAAAGGAATAAATGGAAATGAATTCAAAAAAATAAAGGAATTAACAGGAGAAGAAATTGTTTTGGTTGACTTTTTAATTTTTTATTGCAAGAAAAATGATCAGATAAATTATTTAGTAGATAAAATTGAATGTTTTAAAAAAATAAGGGAATTATTTGCTGAAATTGAGCAAAAAGAAAATAATAAAGAGGAAGAAGTAAATGAAGACAATTTTTTAAGTATACTTAAAAGAAAGGAAAAAAATAATAAAAATAATCTAAAAGAAAACAAAGAGGAAAATAAAATAGAAAATGAATTAAAAAAAATAATTGGAAAATTAGTGAAAAACAGAAGTGAAAATTTGATTTTATACGAAAAACTAACTGACGTCAAAAATCACTTTTTATATTCATACAAGGCCTTATTAGGTTCGAATAATTATGAAGATTATGGAATAGGAAAGCAGGCAGATTTTATGATAGAACTTCTGGAGCTTTATGAAGTTGAAAATTATTTTAATAAAATTATTTATTTAGATATCAAAAACAATAGCCTTTATCACGATAAAAATTCTTTCGAAAAATTAATGAATATACAAGAAATATTTAAGAAAATAGAGGATGAAATACAAAGAGCAAAGGAAGAAAATGAAGAAAACGAAGATAACAATTTAGATGATATATCCCAAATGAATGAATCGGGGTTCTCTCCAAGAAAACTAATAAAAGAAAATAAGCCGAGTGAAAATCATTATAAAGTTATTAATAATAAACTGATGGCAATGAATAAAAATAATTTAAATATTTTTTCTTCGAAAGAAATGAAAATAGATGGAATAAATAAATTTATTCAAATTTTTAAGAAAGAAAATGAGAATTTCTTTGAAATAATAGGTTTCGCCAACACTTTGAAAATAATGGTTGACTCAATTGAGTTATATGACGAAAAAAAAAGAGAAAATAATACTGACGAAAGTGAAGATATTTACATATTAAAATTAAATTATTGCAAAGAAATATTAAGAACTTTCATAGAGGTACAAGCTGTGTTTCCAAAGTTTAATAAATTGGTTCCTGAAAACTTTGAAATTTATAAAAAAATGATAATTAGTTCATTAAAAAGTGTCAAAGACTTTCATGGAAAAGATGACCAAAATAAAAGTGAAGAAGAAAAATTATTTTTATGCATATGCTATTATAGTTCACAATCACTTCTATTTCTATTGAAAAATTGCAAGAAAGAATTTTCTAAAGTGGAGGAATTTACAGAAGAAGTTTTTAGAAAATTACAAGAAATATATAAATATTTCGATAATCCTAAAAATAAAGTAATTTGTCTCATTTTTTATAATTATTTAGTCACTCGTGTACTAATACTATTAAATACAGAAAGAAATTATGATTCTTATAAATATGAAAAATTTTTTAATAATATATATCCTACTTTTGATATGAGAAAAAGAATTATTAATTGTATCGACAAATTGCAAAAAGACCAAGAAAATGAAGATGAAAATGAAGACGAAAATGAGGAAGAAGAAAGTAAAGATAATAAAAACTATGATGAAGATGAGAAAAATAACTCTTTTAGGGATAAATTATATGAGAATAGGGATGATAGTTCAAATTCAGATTCTGAAGATAAATCTTCAAAAAATAATTCGGAAAATTTGTTAAAAAAAAAAATTAAAGTTTCTGATGATAATTTTGGATTAAATAATAATACAAAGGATAAAAATATCTGGGAAAACGATGAAGAAAAAGAAAAATTAACATTTTTTTTATATTTTTCAAGTATTTATATTATTTATATCAATGAAAAAAATTCTGTTAATGATAATAATTTTGATGATGAAAATCATTCAGATATAACAGAATTTAATTTCAGGACATTAACAGATAAAATAAGGGGACTACTCGAAAGTTATGATGATGACCAAAATCATTTATATTTAGATAATTTTTATGAAGATAATAAAAAGATATTAGAAAAAGATTCAAGTATGCAATCTTATCGTAGTAGTTATATATATTTAAGAGAAACTAATAAAGTAAAGAATTATGGAGAAGAAAATAACACTTCCCTTATTAATAACAAATACATCACAGAAAATCATAGAAATAATTTGAATACGACTCATAATAATATAACACACAAAACACCAAATTATAATTCAAATGAGATTCCAAAATGTCAAAACAAATTTAATTTTGAATTAATTTTATTAAAATCAATAGTTGGTTTTAAATATACATTAAAGCATAAGAATGTTGAAATACCCATTAAAAAAAATGTGAATAAAGATGAACACATATTTAATAATGAAACAAATAATTTATCTGAGAATTTAAGTGAAGAAGAAAAGGATCAAGAAATAATAAGAACAAATGATATAAAATTGATAACATTTTATTATTATGAACCAAAATATTTAGATATTATATTACTCGAAAAAATATTTAAAGATATTGAAATTAAAGATAATTTGAAATATTATTGTACAAATTCATATACTAATGAAGAATATGAATCATTGGAAAAATCAAGTTTATTAAGTGAATTATTGAAGTTACAAGAAAAATTTGATTCAATTAATACTGAAAGAAAAAAAGAATATGAAAAATTGCATAAATTATTTATAGAGAATGATATGGAAAGATTCATTAAAAAAATGTTTAGACATTTTCATGTTGATGACATAAAAAGTATAGATATAATGCAGAATTTCATATATAGCAAAATGAATGAAATATATCCACATGAAAGAGTTTATAGTAGTAATTTTGATTCAGAAAAGATATTGTCATTAGTAAAGACATTAAGAAATTATGAAGATGAAGTTCAAAGAGAATATTTAGAATCAGATAGTGAAATAGTAATAGAAAAATCTAAAAATAATTTTACAAAAACTATTCATTTGAAGCAGGTTGATTTATTTACATTTTTTAATTCTTTGATATATTTATATCCAAAATATAATAAAAAATTATGTTTAATATTTTTTAAAATGGGGTTCCAACTTCTAGAAGTTAAATATTCTGCGGAAAGCACCGATAATTTGGAGCAACAATCGAATAAAAATACAGATAATATTAAATCAGGTGATGCACAATTAAATTTATATTCTATGCTTAATGGAATAATTTTACTCTTTTCAAGAAAGAAAAATCATGAACTAATTAATGAATCCAAAAATATTTTTATTACAATGTTAAATAGTATTAGCTTATTCTTAAAAAGAATTTTAGAAAATCATACTTTTATTTCAAAAAATACTGAATTAATCAAAAAGTTATTTGATACATTAAGTTTTATATTAAAGCATCTATTGAATGACTTTGGAGAAATAGTAAATTTCATGGAATCTCCTGAAAGCCAACAGAAAACAAACAAATATAAAAAAATGGAAAAATTACTAACAGCTCTTATTACTTTTGTCAAAACTTTAATTGGATTTAAAAAAAAAAATAAAAATATTTTGACGAATGAAATAATAGAATTCAGCCAACAAATTGTTGAAAAAATTATAAAATTAATATCAAAGCTGCTTGAAACCAGTCAAGAATCATATTTTGAAACTATAGAATTATTGCTGAATTTCATTTATTATTTTATTGACGGACCAGATATTGATAACTTAAATACCTTATTTATGAATAAGTATTATGATTTAGTATCATATGTGATAAAAGAAATAGATTATTATAAATTATTTAAAAGCAATATAAATAAAGCAAATTTAAATGAAATTATAAATAAAGTGATTGAAATTGAATATAGAATTATCAAAATATTTTTTATATATTATAATATATGCTATCATGAAAACAAAAAAATTGAAGAATTTACTCAACTTCGGCTTTGGTATGAAGATAATATTCAAAGCATAAAAAATAAATTAAAAAGAATATATTATTTATCCAAAAAAGAAATGGAAAATAGGGAATATAACATAGATGAAATGCTTTTATTCTTAAAAGAGGAGAGAGATGAAAGAGACTCATATACAGATGATGAACTAAAAAAAAGAGTAGGAGAAGAATATAATTTAAATAATGATAATAATTTAGATGATTTGGAAGATGATATAAACGAAGAAAATAATAAGAATAATGAAATTAATAATGGAGATTATTACGAAAATATTGAAATTATAGGGGGTAACGATGGTTTTGATAAAAATGGCCAAAAGTTAATAGAAAATGAAAGTAAACAAGCAAATAATGAAAAAGAAAATGAAAGTAAAAATACAAGAAAAAAAGAAAGAAATAATAAAGAAGAACCTTTGATCAAATTTGATTTAATTTTAATATATTATACATTATATACTTACCACCAAGATTCAAATAACGAAGGCTATTTATCGGTTCCAAAAAAAGGAAACTTTAGAATATTAGTCAAATTTGTAAAAGATTGGTATTTCTTTGTCAAAAATATAGTTTTATGCTTGTATTATTTAGTGGAATATATATATAAGCATACTGCAAATAAAAAGAAAATAGCCATTGAATTGCTGCAAGAATTATCTGATATAGATGTAAAATGCCAATCAATTAATGAAAAAGAAATGTTTCAGTTCTTAACATCAAGAATAAAATGTGTAGAAGTTTCATTAAATTATATTTTATATAAAATATATTTTCCACTGCTGAATAAAGCTAAACAAATTCAGGATTATAGCGAAATTTATTTAAAAGTTGATAACAATAAATTGACAAACTTTGTAAATGAAATTTTAAATTCATATGATAAAATAAATATAAAAGCTACTCAACATTGCAAAATAGATAAACTGATTGAAATACCATTTTTTAATATAATTTTTAAAAATGATAGTCTATACTCTTTCCTATTAATATTATTAGGAATAGTACTAAATATATTAATCATGTTATCTTATAGTACTTTTACAACTGTTAAGTGTGAAGATGCTTCAGATGATAAGGCAGATACTATAAGATTGAAATGCCCTCATTTTTTATATAAAGAAGCTAATGATCCAAAAAAAATAAAAAAGATTTTTGGAATTATGGGATGTTTTTTATTGCTTTTTCAATTTATATTATTTTTGGGATATATTATTAGGAAATTCTTCGAAAAATTAGGGATTTATCTTTTTAAATATAAAAAGAAAAAGTTATCAAAGAAAAGTCATATAAAAGAAAAAGATAACAAATATAAAACGAATAAAGAAGAAGAAGAAATAAGTTTCTTTTCTTATTTTTTAATTTTTATGCATGTTTTATTTAAGATCGTTTTCAATTTTCAAACGATATATTATATTCTTAGTCTTTTTTTCATATATTTAGGAATATTGACACATCCTTTCTTTTTTTGCTTTATTTTGCTAGAATTAGTAAATAGAGTAGAAATTATGCAAACAGTACTTAATGCTATGTATAAGCCCCTTGGAAATATAGTCATTACTTTATTAATGTTTTTAATGCTTGAATATTCATTTTCTATGTTTGCTTTATCGATATATCAAAGTCATTTTCCCATTGTGGGAGACTCAAGAACTTTTTTGAAAACATTTATGAGAATGTTAGACCAAACATTTAAACAGGATGGAGGTATAGGGACATATCTTTCTCAAAAACAGGAACCAGGATATATACCCTATATTGCGAAGTCTTATGCTGGTTCAAGATATTTTTTCGATTTATTATTTTTTATAGTTATTAATCAGCTGATTTTTCAGATGTTTTTATCTATGATTATCGACTATTTTAATAATACTAAGGAAAATAATGAAGAATTCCAAAAATTGAAAGAGTCAAAATGCCTCATATGCGAAATAGAAAGAGAAGATTTGGAAAAGCTTTATTCAAATATGAAAAACGCTTTTGAATTTCATACTAATCATTTCCATAATTTGATTGATTATATTTCATATTTAATATATTTACAATCTTTGAAATCAAAAGATCCCATAATTGATAATTCTGTATGGGAAATGCATCTTTTAAATATTTTAAAATATTTGCCAAAAGGTACTTGCTTTAAAGATATTGAAAAACAAATGAAGGAAAACAATTTTAATGATGACTAATGACCATAAAATAAACTTGCTTAAAGAAATTCCTTTAATACTTTTGCATAATAAATAATTAAATTTTTATTTTTATATAATTTATTAATTAAATAATTTAAATTTTATTTTATTTTATTATTAATAAATTTTTTTTGTTTCGGTAATTTGGGTTTTGGGGTTTGGGGTTGGGGGTTGGGGGATTGGGGATTGGG
>JAJMZR010014245.1:0-10834 GCA_023807225.1 Epidinium caudatum
AATCCCCAATCCCCATATTTGAATTTAAATTATTGAATTATGTAATTTATTATAAAATTATTCATTGATATATAAATAAAAATTATTTTCAAAAAAAAATGAATGATAATGAAAGCAATAATAAATATGGAAATAGTTCAAGTAGCAATAACCAAGAGATATTAAATGATGAATTTTTCAATGCTTTTTTACCTTCAAAGAAAATAACTGATAAAAAAAAGAAAATAAATGATTTAATAATAAATTTAAAGCAAAATACAAAATACCTTTCTTCCTTACTTTCTATTAATAACAGAAAAAAACTATCAAAACTATATGAACTAATTTTATCTAATTTAACAGAAAATAATAATAATTTTGTCCTTAGTCAATTAGAATTAATAGATATACTAGGTCAATATTTATATGATCAGAATGAATTTAAATCATTTTACAAACAGGCTTTGCCTAAATTATTCGATAAATTTTATTTGCAAAATCAAAAAATAAATGATAATATAATTCAGATGTTTAATAATTCAATAAATAACAGAATTTTAAGTGTAGAAGACTATTACCCACAAATAGAAAACATTGCACTTGAAGAAGATGAGGACTATAAAGTCATTGTTCTAAATTTTTTTTATAATCAAGTTTTAAACAATGATATAATATATGAAAAAATACCTAAAAATATTGTGGACACAATTTCAAATTCTGTCCATGATCAGAATCCTGATATAGCTGAGGTTTCATCAAAACTTATGAAAATATTAGGAGATAAAAATAATGGATTATATAAAAGAAATGATAATAACTTCAATGATGAGAATAATGCAAATAATAATAATAATAACAATGTAAATAGTGATAATGAGGATAGGCCTAATGATGCTAAAGATAAAAGCGAAGATTCTATTGAAGCTCACACTGTTAATTTAGATGATTTTATTCAAAATGTAAATATTATAGCTCAAAAGAATAGTAATAATTATAATTATAATTATAATAATAATAAAGAAAGAAACAACAATAATTATGATTATAAAAATGAGAATTTAAACAATAATTATAACAGAGAAGAAATAAATAATAATAATTATAATTCTGGTGATGAAGAGAATACTAATAATTATAATGATGATGCTAATAAAAACAATAATTATAATAGTAATTATAATTCAGATGATGAAAATCAAAATACAAATAGAAACTTAAATAATAAAAGAATTAATTCTGATGATGATGAAAATCGAAACATTAATAATGATAATTTTAATTCAGATGAAGAAAATCAAAATATAAATAAAAATTATAATAGCAATTTTAACTCAGATGATGAGAACCAAAATAATAAAAATAATAATCATAATAGAAACCCTAATTCATATGATGAAAATCAAAATATAAATAATGACAAAAGTAATAACTTTAATTCAGATGAAGAGAATAATAATTATAATGATAATGCTCAAAGAAATAATAATAATGATAATGATAATGATAATGATAATAGCAGTTATGATAATGTTTTGCAAGAGAAAAATAAAAATCAGAATAAAATCAAATTTGAAAGTGACGATGAAAATATTGACAGAGAAAATGATAATGAAAGAAATAATAATAATAAAATAAACAGTGATGAAGAAGATCAAAGTAAGAATGTGAGAGAAGATGCTTCAAATGTTGATAACTCCCAAAATGGAAGAGTAAAAATAAATTCGGGAAATAATAATAAAAAATATAATTATAGAAGTAGAATTAACCGTTCAAGAAAATTAGGTGCTATTAAAAAAAATAAAAATGAAAATGATGTCAAAAAAAAAGATGAAAATGAAAATGATAATGATAATGATGATGTTGATAGAGATAATAATCTTAAAAAGACTACAAAAAATAGAATTAAGAGAAATATTGGAAGAAAAAACAGCGAAAAAAATATTGAAAATGAAGAAAAAAATAATAATTTTGCCAAAAAACCTGTTAATTTTGATGAAATGCCTATAAAAGGCATGGCTAATAATAATAATTTAAATGTAAAAGAACCTGAACCAAAGAAAAATATCATTAATATTGATGATTTGCCAATTAAAGGAATCGATAACAATAATACTTATAAAAATAATATTCCTGCAAATCAAGAAAAAGAAACTGAAACCAAAAATAAGAATATAATTAATATTGATGATTTACCAATTAAAGGAAGTGCAAATTATAATTATAACAGTGAAGCAAATAGGCCAAAAGACCCAAAAATAGCCAACATCGTTAACATAGATGATTTGCCTATAAAAGGAGTCGTCAATTATAATAGTAGCAAGAACAATGAAATAAAAACGCCAAATAGAGAAGTGAATGCTCCAAATGAAGCTAATAATGATGATAATGATAATAATTTGGATAAGAAAAAAAGTGTTTTGATAGAAATAGATTTTTCAGATGGCCCAAAAAATAATGCTAAAAACAATAGAATAAGTCGAAAATTTATGAATAAAAGTGCAAAAAATGTAAAAAAGGACCCCTTTGCAAATTTCGAAGTCCAAGTCAAGGAGCCTCCACCTAAGGTAGAGGAGGAAAAAATGGGTCCCCCTAATGATAATTATATGAACCAAGAAAATCAGATTAAAGTAAACAAAAAACAGATGGATAATTTGGAGACAAAAATTGAAAGAGAAATGGAGAAAGAAAAAGAAAAAGAAAAGGAAAAAGAAATGGAAAAGGAAAAAGAAAAAGAAAAGGAGGAAAAAGATGATTCGAGATATGAATCAATAAAATTAATATTGGGAGAAGAAATTGTTGGACTTATTTCAAGTAGTAAATGGGAAGAAAAAAAGCAAGGATATGAATTAATCTTAAATTTAATTGATAAAGATATCATTGAAGCTAATTATATAAATGACTTATATGGTTATATTAAATTTAAGTTAAAAGGCTTTAAAGAAACTAATTTTAATATTAATAGAGAAGCTTTAAATATCTTTATCACACTTTCAAAAAAAGGAATAATGCCTAAAAAGCTTTTAAGTTCTTTAATTATGGCATATAGTGAAAGATTAGCTGATATAAAACTAAAAGATAATATTGTAGAATTAATTAACATGAACATTCAAAAAAATGGAACAGAAATAGTTCAAGATTTAATAAAAAAACTTTTGAAAAAAAGTAATCCTAAATTATTAATTGAATATGCCAATCTTTTTGGCAAAATTATAACAGATGATCAAAGCATAGCTAGTACTATGCCAAGTAAAGAATTGATTGATTATTCAAAATATATGGCCAATAATAGTAACTCCCAAGTAAGAACTGCTTCAACTAATTTTATATGTATTTTATATAAGACATATGGATTAAGTATTAGATCAGCAATTAAAGACATAAAAGAATCAACCCTAAAAATAATAGAAGCAGAATTAGATAAAATCCAGTTATCTCCAGATTTAAGAGATCTAGGGGACAATTATGCCCAAAATAAAAAAGGTCAAAATCTATTAAACATGGCGGAAGACAACAATGAATTAGAGCCCGAAAATAGGGATCCCAATGGCCCATCTGTACCCCAGGACATATCGAAAAAGATTACAAAGGAAATATTAAAAGCCATAGATGAAGGAAAATGGGTAGAAAAAAGAAATGCTGTGGAAAAATTGGAAAAAATAATATCTGAAACAAATATGAAAATATTACCGACTGGATTAAATGAGTTATTTGATATAATAAAAGACAAGCTATCTGATTGTAATAAAAATTTGGTAAAAATATTAATATCTTTATTGGGGAAACTAATTGAGTCATTAAAATTAGGATTCAAAAATTATGCAAAAAATATAGCATTAAGTCTCATACCCAATTTAGCAGATAAAAGCTTAGCAATAAGAAGCGAATGTTTAAATTGTTTTGATAAATGGGTAAAAAGCACAGGATTAGAAACTTTAATCATATACTTCCCCCAATTTTTGAAAACTGAAAACATTGAAAGCAGAATTGAAATAATGAAATTCATACAAAAATATCATAATAACATTAATAAAAATGTTGGAGAAAATTTATATAAGGAATTAGTCGATCCATTACTTATATGCTTACAAGATAGGACGAATAGTGTCAGAGCAAAGGCTGAGCAGACCATAAAACTATCATTCGACTATGTGCCTGTGGATACTTATTATAAAAAAATTAAAGATCTGAAGCCTGCAATTGCCGAAGACTTAAAACATTTTATGAACAAAATTGAAACAACTGATTATAATGCTTTAAGTGAAGTAGCAGATGACATGAGTAATAATCTTAGAAATAGCACTAAAAAAAAGAATAGCTCAGCTGAAAAAAATATTAATCTTAAAAAAAGTATAAAAAATAAAAAAGAGGTGGCTAAAAATTTAAAAGATAGCATAAATTCAAATGCAAGTACACAGCAAAAAAATGAAAAAGAAAAAGAAGTTAATAAAAAAACTAAAGATAATAAAAATAAAAAGAAAAATGAAAAAATTAGTAATGATAATAATGCAAAAGAAGAAGATGATGTGGAAGTCATTGATGAAGAAGAAAACGGAGAAGAACAAAGTGAAGAGAATGAAGAAAATGATAGTGATGATAATGAAGACAATTCTTATGTTAAAGCTAAGGAAAATAAGAAAAAGAAAAAAAAAGGAAAAAAGAAAAAAAAGAAGAAAAATAAAAAAAAGAAAAATAAAGAGCCATCTTCCGATAGTGAAGACTCAAATGAAGATAATGATGATAATAGTTCATTTGATAACGAGTATGATAATGATGATGATGATGATGAATTAGGTGCCAAAAAAACCAAGAAAAAAAACAATATAAAAGTTAATAAAATAAAAACAAAAAAAAGCATTAACAAAGAAAAAAAGGCCAATAAAAAGAAGATAAGTAATGCAGATGGGCCATCAAGCTCAAGAAAACAAAGTGAAGTACAGATAGAAGAATATGGCAGTGTGATGGGGAAATCAAAGCATTCTGACTCATTTAAAAGGCCAAAAAATAAAAATAATAATAATATTACCACTATTCAAAAAACAAGAAATAACAAATATATAGATCCAATTAGTGGAATTGAAAAAAATATAAATTTAAATATAAAAAACAAAAATGCGTTTGATAACAAATCTATTTCAGTTACTAAATTTAACTCGGACGCCATAAAGGGGCTCCCCAAGAATTCGGTCAAAAAAAAGCTTCAGGTAGGAAAATCCAAACAGGTAATAGACATGAAAACCAAAAAGGCCTTATTGTTCCAGGATGACTTAAATGGTAACAATGACCCTAATGGCACCCAGAGAATTCTTTCCAACAGTGTCCATTTAAGAAATAGCAATAAAAATGGAATGAAAAGGACAAAAAGCGCCGAAAAGAAAAATCCGAAAAAGAAAAATGTTCTAACAAAGCATTCAAAGGTGTTTTTAATGAGTAACAGACTAACATTGAATAAAAATAAAAGATATGAATTAGACAAAAAATATAAATTTAATTTGAATACACTGACGAAAGACGATTTTAAAAACATAAAAGAAACAAGTGAAGGGTTGTTCACCGAAGAATTTTTGAAAAAAATGATAAATCAAGATTTATCTAGACAGTTAGAGGCCATGAAGGAAATGAAAGACAATTTGGATAAAAAAGAAAATATCCAAGTATATTTTGACAATTTGGACATTATTTTAAAATTAGTTAGCATGAAAACATATAATAATTTCAACCCTGCTTTGACCAAGGGCTTATGCGAATTTTTAGAATCATTATACAATTCAGTAAATGAACATGATTACAATATGACTGATATTGAAATAAATATGGTCCTAGCCTTATTAATGGAAAAAATGCAAATAAATAACATTGAAATAAAAATGCAAGTCAATCGCTTGATGAAATTGTATATAAGCTTATTTGATATATATAAAATCATAATGCAAATATTAAATATGACATTAATCAGTAATAATAAAATAAAAGCAGGCATATTGGAGTTCATTTTAGATTTAAATGAGAATGAGGAATTAGATATATGCAATAAAAATTTTATAAGAATATTTGCATTATTTTTGCATTGCAATGATAATGATGTTAAAATAAGGTTACTTGAGCTGTTCAGAAATATATATGATAACATAGGAGATGAACTTTGGAATTTAAATGACGTTATTACTCCTAAAGAAAAAAATTATTTAAAAAATAATTTATTCAAAGATGGACCAAATAATAATAATAAGAAAAGAATTATCAATCAAAATGAGGACGAAGAAGAAGTTGGGGAAAATGAGAATGATGAAAATTATGAAGAAAACGAAAATAATGATAATTATGACAATGAAGAAAATGAATATGTAAATCAAACTTTGGGTAATAAAAATAATATTAATAATATTAGGGTTCAAAATAACAGATATGCTCAAACAGCCCAGAACTTGCCGAATAATCCTATCATTCGCAGTGTGAATAATTTAGGCAATAAAAGAAATAACCCAAGCAAGAACAACAGGGTATATGCCAATCAGTATGAAAAATACGAAAAAGATGAAATAAAAAACGATGACAATAATGATGATGATGAAAATATTGGAGATGAAAATACTGATTATCATAATTTACAAAGTAATACAAACAGTGATCCATTTTTGAAATTCAATGAAAGCAGTAATAATACCTTCCAAAATAATAATCAAATAAATATGCAAAATCCACATGCTAAAAATGAAACTGTTTCTCAAAAGCAAAATAATGCGGCAAATAATAATGTTTCAAAAGTTTTAAATATATTAAAAAAACCAAAAAATAATAACACAAAAAGCAAGCTTAGTAAAGTTCCTCCCTTAAATAATAATCAAAAAAAAACAAATAGTAATACTGTTAAAGATTTAAATTTGGAAGAAAGTGCTAATAATAATAATATTAATGTTAATAGAGGAAAAAATAATAAATCTTTGGAGCAAAGACCAAAGTCAAATAATAAATTATTATCTCCTAACTCTTCATCTGAAGGCATCACATCAGAAAAAGAATTATTAAAAATAATGAATAGTTTGTCTTCGGAAGATGAGTCCGAAAAATTAAATTCAATTATCTTGGTCCATGAAATACTATGCACAAAATATCAGGAAAATAAATATATTTTAATACCTAATATTGATAAAATTATCTCAATTTTCATTAAAATTACCCATAATTTATTTGATACAGAAAATATCGAAAATATATCGGCAAAATTTGCCAAATATTTAGTCACAATTTTGTGCAAAATTGCTGCTAATAAAGAACTAATCACTCATATGACATATAAGGTCCTACATGAGATAATATATGAGCTACTAAATTACTTGCTAATATCAAATTTGGATAAAATTGGGGAAAATCAGGAGGGGAACATAATTTTCAAGTCCCTAAACAGTGCCATGCTGAGAATTTTGGAGAATTGTGACACAACTTCAGTCATCCTTGTGCTACTCGAAATTATAAAACAAAACCAAATTAAAGAAGATGACTATAACTTGAGTAATTTAGCAATAAAATGTCTGATAAAAATCACCCAAAATTTGAAGGATTATATCAATAATATTCAATTTGACAAAATTTTGTTGCAAATGCATCTGATTTTGATAAATTACGACAAAAATATAAATAAAATGGAAATTAAAACGCAAACTGACATCATGACAGTCAAATTTATAAAAAATTTCATTATAGACGTGGTTAAAATTAAAAAAGAAAGTGTTTTGGAAGATTATAACAATTTGATCCAAAATCATAAATTTAAAGATAAGTATATATATGCCTGGATCAAAAACACTTTATTAATGATAAGAAACATGAAAGATAATAAACAAATCATAAGCGATAATATTTCAAAGAGCACTATCAATAAAACATTTAATGAAGAGTTTGATAATGATAACGAACCAAGTGATAGGAACCAAAGTAGTAGATATAATTATTCGGAAAAAAGAGTGAATGATACTATGCCAAATAATACTGAGGCAAACAGGGGCGAAAAAGGCTCAAATTCAAATAATAATAATATCAGTAATAAAGTAAATAATACCAACAATATTAATAGTATTAATAATAATAATGTGAATAAGAGTACAAATGTAAATGTAAATGCAAATAAAATTAATATAAATAAAATTAATAGTAAAAAAATTAATATGAATAAAAATAATAATACTGAAAATAAAGGAAACTTCAAAGATGACTATTTGAGTATTATTGAAAGAATAAAATTGTTAAAACAAAGTTTAAAAGATAGCAATAATGCTAATAATATAAATAGTAATCCAAATAAGTAATATTAAAAGATATATTTTCAAAGCTATATAATTTTGTACATTACAATTATGATAAAAAGGAAGTAAATTTCATTTAAACAGTATATAAAAATGATGATATTTCATTATCAGATAATAGATATTTTTTTGAATTTTTAATTGATTGATTTTTAGTAACTTTATTATTAAAAAATTTTTCTCTTAAAAGATATTCAGATATTTCTAATTTATTAAAAGGATTATTACCTATATAATTAGTATTTAAATTAAAATAGCTTTATGGATTTCATCTTTTGGTACATAAAAATATATCTATAAAATCTATTTTAACTATTGGACTATATTTAATTTGTTATTTTTGAGAAACTTCAAAAGTAATATTATTTATATTAGATGATTAAACCATATATGAAGAGAAAGTTACTTAATCCTTATATCCACCTTTTATATTCATCATTGATAGATTTTTCTTTTTATTAACAATTTCATCATATTTATTTGAATATTCATAAATAGATAAACAAGAAAAAGAATATTCTATAATCATTTCTGTATGAAGTACTATCATTACATTTTGAGCAAAAATATCTTCTATATAAAATTTATAAAATCAATCTTTTTGGAGGACAAATTATTTAGAGCAAAATCTGTATTCTCTTTACTTAAAATTGAACAAACTAATAGTAATGATAAAAAAAATCATCTTTTAATATGATAAAAAACAACCGAATTTTATTTTATATGATTAATTAAAAAATCTTTTCAATTTAATTATTACCTTATTGCAAAATCTGTTATAATAATTTAAATAAACCTAAAGCCGAAATTCTAAGCTTTCATGCATATCCTGTTTTATATATTAAAGTAAAAAACAATTTAGAAGAATTTAAAAAAGATAAATTATATATAGAAAAACTAGTATTAAAAATAATCGAAAAATATCCTATAAAAATAAATGATAGATATAATAATAAGGATGAAAAATATTATTCTTCATTTAATTATTTTTATAATAATATATTTTTGGGTTATATTAATTCATTAATTGAATTAATCACTATTTTATTGCAAAGTTATCATCCATCTAAATTAAACACCAATTTATCGAAAACTTTACAAAGTTTTATATTTTTCCAAAAAATAAATGAATTTAATTTTACTGAATTCGAACAAAAAGAATGTAAATGGCTATATCTTACTGATTATTTAAAATGCTATGACCCTTTTTGGAATAAATATGCTGAAATAGAATGTGAAAAATTTTGCAAAAAATTAAAATTTGAAATAGATGAAAAAGAAAAACTTTATGGATTCGAAACTTTAAAAGATGGAAGAATTACCGCATTTTTGCGTAAAAAAAAAGATTTATATATTGTTATTTTTAATTTAGATAGCTTAGATAATAATTGTGATAATACTATAAAATATGATATTAAATATAAATTTGAAGAACAAGTAATTTATGATTGTCATTATGAAATTCTTGTTTTAGAAAATGGGAATATTATAGCCATATTTGGGTTACAAGTATTTATGCTTGAAATAATAAATAATAAAATAATTAAAAAAAAAGATTTCAAACATAAATATGAAAATTTAAAAATTACTAAATTATCAAAAAATAGGATAGGAATTGCAGGATATGATTGGCATAATAATCCATACTTGATTTATGATTGTGAAACAATGGAAAAAAAAATATTACATACAAAAGATTATATAAAATATTCTTGTCAATTATTAAATAAAGAAATATTAGCATTATCAATAATAGACGAGAATACTATTGAGTTTTGGTCTCTAGATAATTATTCACTTATTTGTAAAATAAAAAACATTGGTTCTGGAAAAATTTTTAATTATTCTAAAAATAAAATTATTATAGATATTGGTAATACTTTTTATGTTATTAATACAAAAACTTTTCAAGTTGAAAATGCTTTTAAAATAAATGATAGTCTTGAAAATAATATTGATGATAAATTTATTATTAATAATTGTTTAATTATCGATAAAAAAATATTTATTTTAAATAAAGAATTTAATAATATAAAATGTTATTATATGAGTGGGTTTTTTCCTTATAAGATACTAGAAAAAAAAGGTATAATAATACTTAGGAATAATTCAAGTGAATTAGTCATGATTAAAATAAATGAATTTTTAAATTTATTTGAACAAATAAAAGGTAGATACCCAGAAAAAAGTGTTAGAATTGTATTAAATTTATTACAAAATGCAAAAGCAAATGCAGAATCTAAAAAATTGAATCTTGAAAAATTGATAATTAAAAATGTATTTGTTAATCAAGCTACTGAAGGAAGAAGAAGAACTTATCGTGCACATGGTTCAATTAATGCTTATTGCTCTTCAAATTGTCATGTTGAAATATTATGTGAAGAGTTGAAAGACAAAGTTAAAAAAGAAAAAAAAGAAGGAGAAAAAAATGAAAAAAGATTCATTAATCCTATGAAGCATGTTAG
The DNA here is from genome assembly GCA_023807225.1 of Epidinium caudatum. Classification (NCBI taxonomy): domain Eukaryota; phylum Ciliophora; class Litostomatea; order Entodiniomorphida; family Ophryoscolecidae; genus Epidinium; species Epidinium caudatum. Next base: position 10,742 of record JAJMZR010014245.1, read on the forward strand.
AAGAGCTATAGCTAAGCATCTTGCTTCTAAAAAATTTGTTAAAATTGGAGGAAAAAAATAAATCATCATTTAAATAAATAATTTAATATAATA
>JAJMZR010014246.1:0-10796 GCA_023807225.1 Epidinium caudatum
CTAAATTGCTTTTTTGATTGTGTTCTCGTGCGAGCATTCCGTCAATTGCATTTAAAGCCATTCTTATAAATAAAATTACAGGCAGAGCAAGATAAGCGTATACACACTTCGGAACAAACATGTATATAAAAATACCAACAGCAACAGACATTATGAAAGCCGTTAATGCTGAATTGGAAGCCAGGGGCGAACCACCTGTCCGCACTCGACATACCATCCTTGACGATATATACAGCATGGCAGACCGATGGAAGATTGTTGTTGATATTGAAAAGGTAGGCAGAGTCTATTACTACAAGTACAGGGATCCTAAGTTTTCTATCTATGATGTGCCTTTGTCAGACGAAGAGATAGTGAACCTGAACAGTACGATAGCCATGCTCAAGCGGTTCCAGGGTCTTCCCAATTTTGAATGGATCCAGGGGCTCATAGATAATTGTGAGTCCAACTTCAAGGCATCCAAGGAGTATCAAGAGTTTATCAGCTTGGAAGACAATCCCTATGTTAAGGGATTATGTCATCTAACTCCCTTATATGAAGCAATAGTTAATCATTAATAATAATAAATATCCCATATAAATAACAACATCAGAAAATTTGGCTGTTTTAATTACTCAACATCATCAGTAGTTTTAAAGGCTTTAGTCATTATTAATCTTTGTGTAAATTGATCAATACTTGAACTAGTCAGCATCCTTAAATATTCAGGACTTCTCATAATTTCAATCAAAATATAATACAGTTTTTCTTCTTCTTCAAAATTATAACTATATCTGGATACTTTAATTCCCTCACATAAATTAAGCAATTCTTCATTATGAGGCATTTCAGTTAAAGAAATTTTTTCTGGTTGACCTGAAAAGAAATTTCTAACATAGTTTCCAACTAATAATACGAAAGTTACATAAAAAGTCAAAACTGAATAATTCAAAGTAGTTGAAGATACTTTATCACTGAAAACATGAAATCTAATTCCTTCTGTCTCATTTGTAGTCCTATTCATAAATCTCAATGTAAAATATGATTCTAGATAACTTTTATGAACTTCTCCAAATGAATCAGTTTTATTTTTACATCCCACAAAACCTATTTGAACTTTGCAATCAAAAAAATATTTTTTATCAAGAACTCTTTTTGGATGAGCGCTTGCTTTTAGCCTTATTGGTGGAGAATAAATATTATCATAGGTTATATTTATGTCATAACAATTTGTTAAAGCATGGTCTAATCTACTCAAACTTATATTTTGTTGTTCATCATACTTATCCTTTAAAAATATATTTTTTTCATATCTTTTATTTGCTCTTTGGGCTTCCGCAGGCAATAACCTATAAAAGCTATAATCAAGAACTAAATCAATTTTACTTATATCATTAATATCTCTATCATGAATTAATTCTATTAAATTATTAATATGTGGCCTAGCTAAATCCCAATTTCTGTCATTTTCTTCAAAATATTTAACTGTTTGAATTTGCTCTCTTGGGAAATTTCTTGTATCAACAGATTTTGAATAATTAAAACGATCAATATCTAAATCTGAAATAGATTCAATAGACTCTGGCTTTGAATTTTGGAAAATTGTATAATTTTTATGTAATTTTTTACTATAAGAAAAAGATAGTTCTAATTTTAAATCTGCACTTGTCAAATTATTTAATTGATTAGTAGGATTCAATGAACTAAACAACATTAAAGGACCAACTAAAACAAAAATAAGTCCAAATGAAAGAAAACCCCCCATGCCAACTTTTAAAACTTTTCCTACTTGTTGGCCTACTAATTTTGAATTAATTCCATTCATTGTACAATTTGTTGTATAAAGTATATCATAAACACTTTCAAATTTATTCCATTGGAATAAATCAAGACATGTACTAGTAAAAGTCCAATCTATACCTAATTTAATTTCATATAAGAAAGGTACATTTTTATATCCATTATATATTCCACCACCAATAGAATTATTTTTTAATTTTAGCATTGATTTTCTTTTGAGATCATAAAAACCATATTTTATCTGTAATCCAGAACCAATGAAATAAATGATATAGAAAAAATAAAATATTATAATTAATTTATTGTCAAGAAAATCATTGCATTCATTTTCATCTTTTTTTTCACAATAATATTTTCCATTTAAACTATAATTTCCAATCATTGGCAAAAAAAAGAAAATAAAAATATGGGCAAACAAAACTAATATTATTTGTAATATATATTTTTGGAATAAAGGCATATTAAAGTCTTCTGTTTGAATGTATACTAGATTATATTTCAATTTTAATTTATCAGCATATTCAGGGGGTATTATAAAATGTTCTCTTTTTATATTAGGATATTCTTTTGTTATATCGCTTTTTATATGATTAAATTCTAATTCAGATAAAGGGGCTTTTGTTTTTTTATCGTATAAGATATACTCATATACTAAATTATTTCTATTTTGACTGATGAATAAAATTCTATCATATACTAGGAAGCCCACATGAATTAAAAGAAATATTACCATAGTACCACTGAATTGTTTTGTTTGAACTGTTACAGCCCCATATGTTTTATCTTGAACCATAGTAGTATAAAATAATAGCAGATATATTATTATAAGTGCCATTGTTAAAGTATAAGAGGCATAATATTCATTCCCAGGCTTTTCATTTCTGACTTTAGGGAATAAAGTTTGAAAATATGACCTTTTTGATTCATCATATTTTTCCTTTTTTTTCTTTTCATCTTCTTTTTTTGATTTTTCGTCTTTTTTGTTCCTTTCTTCTTCTTTTTTAATTTTTCTTTTTACTCTAGTTTTTCTTCTTTCTTTATTTGGATCTTTTTTCCGTTCTTTATTTTGTTCTTTTTGTTCACTTTCTTCTTTTTTCTCATCTTCTTTTTTCTCATCTTCTTTTATCTCATCCTCTTTTATTTCATCTTCTTTTTTCTCATCTTCTTTTATTTCATTTTCTTTTATCTCATCCTCTTTTATTTCATCTTCTTTTTTCTCATCCTCATTTTTCTCATCCTCTTTTACTACATCTTCTTTTTTCTCATCCTCATTTTTCTCATCCTCTTTTTTCTCATCTCCTTTAATCTCATCTTCTTTTTTTTCTTCTTCTTTTTTTTCTTCTTCTTTTTTCTCATCTTCTTTCTTTTCTTCTTCTTTCTTTTCTTCTTCTTTTGGCTCACTTTCTTTTCCTGAGAATTCACTATCACTTATTTGAACTTTAGAAAATCTATGAATAACTTCGATTAAGTCTATTCTATTATATTCTTCATCATTTTTAATTTTATTTTTATGAATACTTTTCTCCAACTTTTTTTCTTCTCCGAGTAGATAACTATCATTAAAGGCTTTAATACTATCTGGATCTGTTATCACTAAATCCTTGGTCATTGCAATTCTTTCCATAGCTTGATAAATTGATTCTATTTGTTGTTCTCTTCTTTTAAATAAACCTTTAGATACTAGTAAATAATCATTTATTAATAATATTATTAGAACTAAAGAATCAAATACAATATATACAAAAAAATCTTTACTAAAAGTACTTTCACAAATTTTTAAACCGAATTTTAATTTATCTAAATCGTTTATAAAGGATTTGTAATTATCATTGGCCACAAAAAACTTTTGTTGAATAATGAATTTCACTGTGGATAAAATAACTGTATAGATGAAACAGAAACTCCAGTAGATTCTTTTAGGCCTTGGATATTCCATAATTGCATAGCAAAATATTGAAAGTGGGTAAAAAAGTGACAAAATAGAGCCCGACATCATATGATTTAATATCATTACTGCATAGCAGAACCAATGAAAATGATTCGAGAAAAAAGAAACACAATCTTTTATTATACTTTTTAATATATAACCAGTTTTTAAGTATTTTACAAACAATTTATCTGATTTAAATTTTTCAAGGCTTTTAAATTTTGGAGAATTTAAATTTATGACATTTTCTTTCTCTTTTTCTTGCTGCTTTCGAACTTTAGATAATATACCTTCTGTTTTATTTTTTCTTATACTTTTCATAATTTTTAAAGTAAATTTCTTTTTTTTTTTGCCATCTTCTTCGGGTTTATCATTTTCTTTTTTTTGAGAAGAGAGCTCCATCATTTTATTGAATTTTCCCAAAGCTATGGTTTTTTTTATAGTCTTTTTTAATTTATTTTTAATGTCTTTCTTTTTTTTTAACTCAGCTAATTTCTTTTCTCTAGTACCATCAAAAAATGATTTAACTTCTTTCATTTCAGCCAATGTAAAATGCTCCAAATCAAGAGTATTTATTTTTCTATCAACTAAATTTTCTATAAATGTTGTAGTTTCCAATTTTCCTTGGATTGTGTCCCTTTCGTATAAGTCTTTTTCATGTTTTTGCACATTATTATAATCTACAGCTAATTTATGTAAACCTATTTGAAATCTTACTAAAAATCCACTTAATATCCAACTTTTTATGGATTTACTAACTTCTTCTTTTGGGACATATATTTTATCTTCTTCAAATGGGTTATTTAAAAAAAGATTACTTGAAATAAGAGAACTATTTGTTGAAATATGCTTATTAACATTTTCATTTTCAAGCTTTATTTGATTTATATTTAAATTATCAATTTGAGATTCGTCTTTCTGAATACATAAATCAGGGTTTGATTTCAAATTTAGTAAATTTGATAAAAGACTTGAACTTGTCTTTAATAAAGGATCTTCTTCTTTGCTTTTCTCTTTCAAAGCTTTTTTTTCATTACCAATGCTTGTTTCATTTTTTTTTGTTGGGCTTTTTTCTTTTTCTTTGTCATGATCTTTAGGGATAATTACTTGAGATATTTGTGGTAAAATTTTATTATTATTAATTTTCATTATATTTGTATTCCATTTTTCTAAAGTTCTTTGAAGTCTATCCATATCTTTAGACATATCTTGTCTAAGCTTGATAGATTTATTCATTACTTCTACCCTTTTATTGTTAAATTTAAACACATTCATCAAAGATATTCTTCTTAAAATATAATTTTTTGTAATAATATATGATAAATAATATTCCTGGAAGCTTTCTGAAGAATAAATTAATATTTGGAAACTCATAAATAAATATATAAAAGCTTTAGATAAAACCAAAATCATTTGATCTCCATCGACAATAACTTCAAATTTGTCTTTATTATTAAAAGATAATATTTTATTCAGACCAATAATTTCTAAAATATAATAAAAAGCTGATTTGTTATTTTCTTCTGAAATGTCTTTCGAATCTATAGGTGATTGATATAATATTTGCAAAGAAATATCAATTAATATTCCTATACGAAGTATTCTCTTTATTGCTTTAGGATAATAATATTTATTTCCTAGATAAATACTAGTACTTGTAATTAAAAAGTATAATGAGAATGTTATATAAAATACTGAGATTAAACCAGAAACCATCATAGAAATGATTATTATAAGTATTAAAGTAATATTATGGGCAGATAAATATATAAATTCTTTCATTATATTATATAATTTATGACTTGATTTTTCTTTATCTTTTAAATTTAGCATTATAGTTGATTTTGTAACTTTCATTGCTTGAGGATTGTGTAAAACATCTGATAATAAAATTGTTTTATTTGATTGTCTATTTTCATTCTCAATGGTAGGAAGAAGATTTGAATTATATGTTTCATTATTTATATTATTTTCACTTTCATTTATATTAATTATATCAGTATTAATATCTTTGTTTTCTTTATCCTTTTTTGAAGCACCTAAATCAATTTTATTTTCATTTTCACCATCATTATTTATTTCATTTTTTTCATTGTCTTTGTCTTCTTTTATAAATTTATCCAAACTTTTTCCAAATTTCATATAGTATTTAAATTCTTGAAAAGGTAATATTTGTAAATCAAAATTATATTTCATACATTCTTCATGTTTTTTATATTCATATTCAGTCATTTTTTCTGACACATCTTTGACTTGATTATCTAAGTACAAATTATAATAATTAATTTTATTATCTTTACTTTTCATTCTTCCAATTGTATTACTTTCTTGATAAATACTATAAGAGAAATAATCTAAATAAATATATATGATTACAACTTCAATAAAATCCATCCAAAATAAAAATAATTGGGATCTGGACACTCCTAAACCTAAAAAGTATGCCCTTTCGTCACTTATATTAAACTTCTTTTTATACCAAGGTATTGAAAAATAATCATTCATTATTTTAATATAGTCTTCATCTGCATTAGGATCAGTTTCTATATTTAAATTTGAAATAATAATGATTGATTGTAATAATATTGTAGCTATAATAAAACAATACAAAACATAATATTTCATCATTGATTTTTCTGTTACAATTAAATATAAAGCTAATAGCATATAAACAAAAGACCAAATATTTAATTTTGAAATAGCAGTGCAAATTAATAAGAATATAATAATTTCTTCAAATATTTTTTTTAATATTTGAATCATTCTATATTTCTTATTGCTATTAGATAATTTAACATCTGTTTCTGTTGCCTTTTCGAAAATTTCTAAAAATCTTTGTATCAATTTTTCTCCTATTCTTTTTTCTTCTTCATCATTTTTTGCATCAATGATAAATTTTATTGTTTTTCCTCTTTTAACATTGTTTATATTTGTACTTTGATTTAAAGGCATATTAATAGCATTTTTACTATTTATTTCTTCACTTGATTGACTTTTTAATTTTTCTATTGTGGATGCTATATTCATTATGATATTATCCTCCCCAATAGTTAAAGGTTTTAATTGGACATTTATATTGGCTAATTTCCTATATTTTTTTCTATTTTTTTTACTTAAATCATTAAAATATATTTCAAATTTTAGAACATATACATCAAAGCATATAAGAACTCCGAAAAATATATGGATCCATCCTGCAGATAAAACACTTTCAATTTCCAAATTTACATCAAATCCACAAATGTAACTTATTGAAATAATTAAGTCTTCATCTATGTTATTGAATATTCCACCTTTTCCAACAAGCTTATGGTTTTCCTTTTCGCATTTTCCTTCTTTTTCAATTTGACATACATTTTGTAATAAATAAAAAATTCCATCCAAATAAAACAAATAATAACAAAACAAGCTAAATATTAATAAATATTTAAATGCTAAAGCTCTGTATTTTGTATTTTCTTTAACATGCCTATTTTGTTCAATTAAATTATATCTAATTAACCTTGAGATAAAAAATGATTTTTCTTTGATGAAATTGGTTAAACGAGTAATAATATGACGAAACATTCTGATGAATGTAATCCCAAAAATAAGAATATATATTGTTAATACTATAGATAAATCATATGCTGTGAAAATAATGCATATTAACAAAAATAAAAATAGCCAATAAAATTTAGTGAAAATTAATAAAAAATTATAAAAATAATATTTCAATTCTAAAATTTTCATTTGTTTTTTATTACTTTCATATTCTTCTGAAGGAGATAATTTTACTTCTTCTTCTTCTTTCTTCTTATCGTCCAATTGACCCGAGTCACTCTCATTTTCATTTTCATTTTCTTCTTCTTCCTCATCTACTTCTTTAATTTCTTCAATATCATCCAGTTTATTTTCATCATTTGCTTCATTTGTTTCTGAGTCAGTGCTTATAATTTTATTATTTTTATCAACGTTTTGATCTTCATCTTTTTCTTCATTTTCTTTATTTTCTTCTTTTTCTTTTTCTTTTTCTTCTTTTTTATATTTATTTTTTTCTTTTTCTTTGGTAATAGTTTTTTTTTTGAGTAATAATCTATTTTTTGTATTATTAATTTGCTCTAAATCAATTTCTCCTTTTTTCTTTTTAACATTTCGTTCATCTTCATCTAATATTCTTTTCATTTCACCAATAAATAGTACAGATAATAGATTACTTATAAAATGAGGCAAAAATTTATAATGCAAATCTTTCTCATAATATCTATATAGTCCAATTGCTGGAAAATTTTTTATAAAAAAATTATCAGATTTATCAATCATAGAGCTAAATGGAAAACTATCCAAGCATAAAACTTGAAAAACATAAACGGCAATTGTATTTAATGAACAATAAATTAAAAATAACCAATTTAATATTAAACTAAGATGGTTATCCTTGCTACTCTGAATTACTCTTACGAATTTGTAGACTATAATGAAAAAAATAAATAATTTAAGAGCAAAAAGAAAACTTATTTCTATATAGCTTTCAACAATAATAAAAGTAGCTATTAATGTCCAGACATATAATTCCATAAGCAATTTTCCTATTCCAAATAATATTTTTCTTATTATAGGATAATCACTTAGCTTTATTTCTATAAATATGTTCAGGCATATATTTTCATCGTATACTAATTTCTGGTAAAAATCATAATTGTATAATTGATATTGTGAATAATAACAATATGTTATTACATAAATTAAAAATTCAATGGAAGTTTCCTTTGGCTCTGAATTAAAAGGAATAATTATTTTTATGATATTAATTAAATTTTCAGAATAATCAGTACTTTTAAATAAATCAACTATATATTCAAATATAAAAATTAATTGACTTAAAATAAGCATTATTAGTGAAAATTTAATCATAAAAATAGGAAATAACAATTGAATCATGAAAATAAGAGCAAAAACACCATGAATAATATTAATTGAATTTACTGTTAAAATATATAAAAAAAATAATGTGATTTTATCAATATTTGAAAAAAGTGTTTTTAATATAATATTAACAAGGGTCAAATTATTATATAATTCATCAATTTCTTTATCATTTAATTCAAATTTTATATTTTCCATTTCATTAATATTGTTATCCTCTTTTGGGAGTAAGCCAATTGCTATTCCATCTTGATTGTTAATATTAAAATAACTAATATTACTATCTGTATTTTCTTTATTTTCTAAATTTTCATCATTGATTATATTTTCGTCATTATATAACTCATTTTTTAATTGTTTTGCATGTTCTTCCTTTCTTGCTTCTTTCGATTTTGCTATTTCTTTTCTTTCTTCTTTTATAAAAAGAGCATAAATAAATAAAGTAATCAAAAAATAGAAAATATTACATAAAATATATTCAATATATTTATTATTTTCAAATTTTGCTATACCAAATCGACTATAAAACGAATTTTTATCAATATTTTCACAGAATCCATCAATATTGGAAAAATGATAGCAAAACAAACATATTATTACCATTGGGGCTAGAAATGCTATAGTAAAAAACCTATTTGATTTTATGTGTATATATAAAAAAGAAAAGAAAAGCCATATAATTATACCTATAGAATAAAAATTTTGATAAAAATATAGCCATAGTATAGCAGATATTCTGCACATATGCAAAATAAAATTAGGACTTAATAAATAGCCTTTAATTATTTCTATAGCCTTCAAGAATGCATTTTTGCTTGGTTCTTCTAATTCAATCACATCTTCCTGAATTAAAGTGTTTTCAATTGCTTTATCCATTCTCTCTTTACTTAATTTTTTATAAGAAAAAATTAATGCCAATAAAGAGCCAATGGAAAAAAAATATGCAAAATATTGTATTAATATATTCTTCACATCTCCTTTATTATCAGCATGGTTTATTCCTAATTGTGTGTAAAAATTAAATGTATAAGTATGATTTCCAACTGTTTTATTATAATAATAGAAGTTTTCACTTATAGATTTAACATTAAATAAATTAATAAAAAATATTTGGGCAGCAATAGCACAAATCATTATAAATGATAGAAGCTTGTATAAGTAAAACACTACTTTTTTACTTGAATTCATAGATAAGTAATATAATAAAAGATTCATTGGTAAAATATAGCATAATGTCAATATTGACCTGTTAAATATCGCAAAGCCCACTATCATAAAATAAGCGAAATAAATACATTTTGTCATTAACCAATAAAAATCTTCTTCTTTCATATTTCTATTTTTTTGAATTTGCTCACTACAATTAAAATCAGAGCAAATATGACTTATAATAAGTGAATATATAGAGACTATAATAATAAGACTTTCCCCCAAAAATAATTTAATATAATCAAAAATACTATCTAAATATTCTCCTTCAATAAATGATATTCCATAATTAATTAAAATATCTAACAATTCTTTGGGTTCTTTGATAACTAAATATATTTTTAATGCTAATAGAGCCAAACCATATAAAAGGGAAATTACTTCAATTATTTTTTTTAATTTTTTTGTAAATCTTGTACTTTTGAATAATAAAAAATAGCAGATAAAAGATAAAAATAAAAAAGGAAAATATAGCCATCCAAAATTAAATCCTGGGGATAATAGTAAAATAAACATAAATGCAAAATCTTTTGATATAAATAAATATTTAGCTAAAACCATGTCATTAGAACCATAATCTATAGATGATAAAGAATTATTTATTGCTTCTGAATCATCTCTTAATATTGCATCTATAGATTGAAGTCTTATATTACCAAAAACCTCACTTTCTTCTCTTTCTTGACCTAACAATGATTGAATGGATCTGAGGCCACCTTCTTTTTGTGGAGGAAATAAAAAATTATTCTCTATATTTGATGATGAGAGATCATTGCTTTCATTTCTTTCCTTTTTTTCACCAAAATCTTCTAATTCATTTTCTGTTTTTTTCATATTTATTTTTTATTAATATCATAAAATTTTGTTAATACAAATAATTATAAATAATTATATAATTATTTTTTATTATTATTTTAAACCTAAAATATAAAAATATATGGGGATGGGGGATTGGGGATTGGGGATTGGGGATTGG
>JAJMZR010014247.1:0-10774 GCA_023807225.1 Epidinium caudatum
AATCCCCAATCCCCAATCCCCAATCCCCATTAAAGGTTTATGATTATTATCTTCATTAAAGATATAAGACTAAAATTATATTAATTTGTTTAATTATTAAAAAATGGCCAGTGGAGTAATAAACTGGATTATAAATAAATATTTAAATAACATTTTAGAAATAAATAAGGATTTAACTAAGTCTTCTCTATTGACAGGTGAGATACAGATGGCCAATCTGAAAATAAAGCCTGAAATTTTTACATTGCTAAATCTTCCTTTTTTTGAATTAGTGCATGGATACGTTGGAAAATTAAGAATAAAAATGCAAATGCCAAGATTTTACCTGCATCCAATAAGGGTAGAAATTGAAAAAGTATTTTTCCACGCAAAGCAAAAGAAGCTATCAAATATAAATAAAGAAAGTGAAATAAAATTTATGGAAGGATTCAAAAATACACAATTACAAGGACTAGAAGATTTTAAAAATCAGATTAATAGCATTCAGGACGAATCAAATCCAAATATGCTTTCAAGAATAATAAATAATATTGAAATTGATATAACTGATATATGCATAAGATTTGACGATAACATTTCATATGAACTAATTCCTTTTTGCTTTGGAATTTTAATAAAAAATATTAAAATGAAATCTGTGGATCAAGAATTTAAAGATTTGGAAGGAAAAAAAGTTTTACCTTTTAATGAAATTAATAATAAAATAATTCAAATAGAGAGTTTTTCTATATATTTAGATACTTATGAAAATGAGGGAAACTTAGTTGATTATAGCAAAAGAATTGTAGATACGGAAAACACTGAAATAAAGGATGAAAAATTTAAGACATTTTTGGGGCAAATGATAGATTATTATAGATATTGCCTATCAGAGACATATGAACATTATAATCATTATGAGTCACATAATTATATTATATTTAATTTAGGAATTTTATTAAAACTTTCAATAAATGAAAATATGAAAAATGGAAAACCAAAAATAATGGTAAATTGCACAATAAATGGAATAAAAATAGAATTATCCCTTGTGCAAATAAAAACCATTATGAAATTAAGTATATATCAAAACTTAATGCTAAAATATCAAACAGGTTTATCTGAAGAGTATTATATCAAAAAGTTAACTGAACAAGAAAAAATAGAATATATTGATAATTATATTAATTATTATAGATTTATATATGGGATAAAACCTAATGAAAAAAAAGGAAATAAAATAAAAGAAACCATCCTAAATAAAGTTGAAGAAGGGTTGAAATATGAAGAGATACAAATAATGAGAAATGCAGCCGAATCAAAAATGAAATATATAGATAAATTAGAAGATATAGATAAAAAATTAAAAGATTTAAAAGGAGAAAACAAACTATTCAGAAAATTGAGTTTTAAAAAGAAAAAAACTGAAAAAGATGAAGAAGAAGAAAAGAAAAAACAAATAGATATATCTGAATTAGAAGAACAAAAAGCTAAAATAGAAAAAAAAGTTTCAGATTCAATAAAAAAAAAATTAGAGCATATTGAATTATTGACAGGATTTTTGCCTGATTCATCTGAAGATTTTAGAATAGTGGAAGTTAATTTAGAAATACATTCAATTCAATTTGATATAAAAAGGCACCAAACTGAAAAAATGTTTTCTATAATTCTAAAATATTTAACCATATTTGGAGATATAAAAAATCAACAACAATTAATAAAACTTACAATTAATGATATGTCAATGCTTCAATTCCAATTGCCTGAATCAAAATATCAAGAAATTATGACAACTGTTCAACAAAAGAATGAAGTTTTCAAAGAAGAAGAAAAAGGAAAAATAAATGCTGTTTATATTGAACTTGAAAATAATCCTTCTTTACCTAACTCAAATTTCAGAATTAAGTTTAGGAATCAAAAAAGAATTATAGTTATAGCAAACATATATAGTTTACAATATATATCTAAAAAATTCGCTGATTATATGATATTTTTTATGGATAAAAATTTTGATTTCCCTGAAAAATATAATATTTCAGGTGAAATATGCAAATTTATAAAAGATGGTTTTAAAGTAGGTAATGCAGATACAAATGCTCAGCATTTTAATGCAGATTTAGACGTCACAATTAAAAGTCCAATCGTATTATTTCCTATAGATATAGTGGATAATATAAATAAAAAGTGCATTTTGATTAGATGTGGAGATTTTAAAATGCATTCAATACTTCCTCCAAGACAAGACCTAAAAGTAAATTATGCAGAAGTTAAAGAAAGAAATCAATTGGTTGATTCTTATTTTTTAAAATCTGATAAATTGTGTGTAACAACTTTAGATAATTTTGATGGAGATTTAAGTGGATTACTTGATGCCAAAGGTTTAAATTTAGTCGAAGATGTTTCTTTTGGACTAAATACGGATATAATGTTTAAACATAAAAATCCATACTTTGAAAAATTTAAAATTGAAATGAAGGTAGGAAAATGCAAAGTAAAAGTTAGAGATATACAAATTCCATTTTTTATGGAAATGATGGAAAAAGCAGGAAAATTAGTCAAAATGGCTATGTATGAATTAGAAAATAAAACTTTATTTGAAAAAAAGGAAATTAAATTCAATAAAGAAGAAGAAGAAACTTATAATAAAAGTAATAAAAATAATTTGAAACTCAAAAATGAAAATGAAGAGAAAATTAATGAATTTAATTTGAATGATTTTTTAAATTCAGATGAACGGGAAAGCAAAATTGAATCAAAATTAAATGAAATAGATACAAATGAAATAAATACCAAAGATATAAATACAAAAACAATAAATACAAATGAGATAAATACAAATGATATAAATATAAATGATATTAATACAACTGGTATAAATACAATTGATAATAATGAAATTAATACTATCAATATTAATGAGAAATTAAATACAAATAATGATAATAATAATGATAAAAAAGAACCAAAATTATTAGTAGTTAATTTCCAATTGGAAAACTTCCAATTCTGTCTCCAAAAAACAATATCCTATGGTGAAAGGCAAATATTAACTAAATGCAATGATAAAAATTTAAAGAATATGATTTACCGTGACTTCATTACGTTTGATATGAATACTTTTAAAATTGATTTACTTTTAACTGATAAATTCAATGCATATTTAACTTTATTAATTAGATCAATAGGAGTAATTGACAAAGAAACATTGATTACTAGTATAAATAACCCTGAAGGAGAGCTTTATGTAGATAAAGAATTTCAGCATATCATAAAAATGGATTCAGGCAACTCAAGAAATGAAGCAGATAGATCCTCTAGTAATCCTAGTTATAGATTAAGTTCAGACTTTAACCCTGATGATTCTATTTTAATTTCTGATTTAGATAACAATTTAACTGATGAAAAAACAAGTATAAATGCAATAAATGATATTAAAATTAATAAAAAGGTTAAGATAGATAGTCAAGACAATTATTTTTTAGTATTAAATTTCGAGCATAATAATGAAACACAAACACAATATGCTAATATTTTGTTAAAAAAAATAAAAATATGTGCTGCCATGAGTACACTTAGTAGGATTTCACAATTTGTTTTATATTATTCAGAAATGTTTAATAAAATAATTGAAAAAAATTTAATATTATGGGATAAAATGGAAAGAGAACACAAATTGGAAAAATTAAAACATAGATTAAGGAAAAAAATGTTAAAAAATAACGTAATAAATACAAATGAAAATGGTAGTAGTAATTTTGACTCAGATTTAATTAATGACAAAAATGATAATTATTCAGATGATGATGAATATGATGAAGATGATGAATTATATTTAAATGAAGAAAAGGAAAATGATGATTCAAATAAATTAGTTAATTATAAGTTTGCAAATCAATTATCAGAAGATATTAATACAAATAAAGAAAAAGAAAATGAATGCATAATTGATACTAGTTCAAAAATAATTGATGAAGAAAATAATATAAACAATATTAACAATATAAATAATATAAACAATATAAATGATTTTAATAATATAAATGATATAAATATAATTAATACAAATTCTTCTTTTAATAATATTAATATCAATAATGATGTTGACAAAGAAGCCGATGAAAATTTAAAAAATAAAGAAATTAAATTAAGCAAAATATTCAGAACAAAAAATAAGAAATTTAATATTAAAATAAAATTTGAAATGAGGGAAACTTCATTAATGTTCCCATTAGATGATACTAAATCAATTTCAAAAGTTTTAAGGTTCAAATATAATGTAAATGGAAGCATTCATTTAAAAACAAATTTCGATATGATAAGAGATGGAAATAAAAAATTAGTAAAAATTAATTTTAAAGAAAACCAATTTAAGGCAGGAATAAAATGTCTTAATGTTGAATTTGGAATATTGCAATATGCAAATGGAATATATACTATTGATAATATATGTGATAGAATTTTGAATGGTTTCCGATTTTGTCTTAATATACAATCATTTTTACTTTTGCCTCAAAAAGAGCAATCAATAACTGTTGTTAGTATTGAACTTGAACCACTTGTACTTAATATAGGCTTTACTCAAATTAAATCTTTTATTAAATTTATGCCCATATTAACCGAATTCTTGGGAGACGTTAAAAAAGAATATGATGATCCAATTAAAGAAATGGAAGATATTAACGATTTAGAAGGAGATATAAATTATAACATAAATAATTTTAATAATATAAATAATATTAATGATATTAATAATGATAATATCATATCTACTTCTTCAAGGGAAAATAATATTAATATTTCTGAAGAAGAAAAGAGTAAAACTAAGTCTAAAATTAAAAAGCATAGAAGGAAGCATAAAAATGAAAACAATAAAAAAAATGAAAAAATGGATGACAAAGTAGAAATAAATTTATTTAAAATTAATAATATGATAGATGTAAAAATAAATGTAGAAAAAACTTTGATTAAAATAATAGATGATTCAGGCTACTATTTGCAACCAATATTAAATATTGAATTCAGGCTTCCTCCAATGAAATTTTTATTAAACACTAATAGTGATTCAGTTCAAAATATTGCTAATCTACTTGTAGAAAGTATATCTCGTAAAGAAATTTCTCTTAGTAATTACGACATTAAAAATTTAGCTTTATATGGTGAAATAAGTTTCAGCTTTTCTGTCATAATTTTCAATAGTAGAATCAATGACTGGGAACCTATAATAGAGAGATATGGAGGAGCTATAATTATAGACCAAATCGCTTGGTTCTCAAGATTAAAAGTCTTTTATAATAGTAATGATATGTTTAATATTAATGTATCTATGTCAATATTATGCGAAATTAATAATATTTTAAAGAAAATTATGAAAGGTGAGGAGGCACAAAAATTAGAAGATGTAGCAACGAATATTGATGATAGAATAGGTATTGAATTTATTAATTTAAGTGGAATAGATATAAATTGTTGGTTTGATGCAGAGGATGCTTTAAAAAATATTGAAAATTATACTAAAAATTATAAATTTAATTTAGATAGTGATATTAATAGTAAAAAACATAAAAAAAGAGTTAAAAATGATAGATTAACTAAAATATATAAAAAATTGACTGAAGTTCAATTGAAAATCAAAAAAGATAAATTTAGTTTTAAAGTAGAAGGATTTTTGCCTATTTTAGGAAATGACTTTTCCTCAAATTATACTACTTGTATAAGGTTAAAAAAAGATAAAAGTCAAAAAAAAAATCCAATATTGAAATTTAATATTGAAAAAGGTGTAAAAGAAAAAAATGAATATGAAAATGATATTATAGGAGGTGTTGAAGAAGATAATCAAGTATTATTAAAAGAAAAACTAATAATTAAAAATGATGAAGATGACAATATTATAGATACAAGTAGTAAAAAAAAAGATATAATTTTAATAAATGAAGATAATGAAGAGCAAGAGATTGATATATTTATCAAAATAAGAAAAAATGGTTCCTTAAAATCCATTGTATTTGAAAGCAATATATTTTTTTACAATAATTTAGAAATTCCAATTTCATTATCGTTAATATCTCAGAATGAATTTAATAATAAATATAATTCAGATGATAATATGGTTAATCATGAGCAAAATGACAATAAAATAATTATCAATTCAGGAAGTAAAAAATCTTTATCTCTTAAATATTTAATTAAGAAATATAGAATATATATATCATTTTATAATAATTCAGATTTAGCCAAAGAAAAATTTAATTATTCATTATTATATGAAAATTTCAACCAATTGAAAAATAATTATCATAATTTCATAAAATATGAACAAGAAAATTTACCTACATATAAAGGGAGAAAGGAAACTATATTAAATGATCTATACTCAAAATTAGTTACAATAAATCATAAAAATAAAAATTTTTATCTATGTTCTAATTTAATTATTCAACATGGCTCTAATGATATAATTAAAGACTTAGCAATTCAGTCAAATGCTATTGAAAGAAGAAAATCTATTTCTATCAACCAAAATAATAATGATAATAATATAATTCAAAATGAATTTGACAATTATGACAACATAAGTAATTATAGTTTATATTATGATATAAGCCATATAAAGTCTTTTAGTTATTTATTCATATTAAATGAATCAATAGTTATTGAAAATCAATTGCCATATAATATAAAATGTGAAATTGATGGAAATACCAAAAAGCAAGTATCAATAAGGCCTTTACAAAATAAATATTTTTTAGATTTAAATCAAGATAATACACAATTAAAACTTATTATAAAATATCAAAAAACAAATTTTGTCTCAGAATTCTTTGATATAAAATTAATAGGCCTAAATGAACATACCAACCGAAATAAAAATAATAAAAATGATAATGATGAGCAAGACATTGAAACAACTATTAAATTATATGAAGAAGGAAATGAAATAAATAGAAATAAATTTATTGAGTGCAATATAAAAATAGAACAAAATATAGAAAAAGATAAATTTATTGGAGCTTATGAAAAAGAATTTGAACATAATGTTAAATCATTCCAGAAAAAATTAAAATTAATTATATATAATAAATGCATTATAATCAACAAATCTGACTATTTGCTATATATAAAAAATGAAGATACTAGAGAAAGAGATTTCAACACTGAAAATTATAATGGAAAAATATACCCGAATAGTGTGAATATTCTGAATGTCAAAAATGTTAAAAATACTTTTAAATTAAAATGCGACAATTCAAATTGGTCTGATAAGTTTAATATCAATACTATAGGACATATAGGGGTTATTTCACTGGATGTCAGGGGGCAAAATAACCAAATCATTAATTTAAATTTAGGTGTTTCAATTTCTTCTTCATGGAATTTTTCTAATTCATTATTGATTACAATTGAGCCAAGATTTATACTAGTGAATAAATTTGGATATGATTTACAATATAAACAATATAATGATAAGAAGGACAAAAGACACAATGATAATGATAATGAGTTTGAAAATCATACAATAAAAAATGGTGAAGAAATTAAATTAAATGTATTAAAGGGAAGTAAAGGTATGAAAAACATGATTCAGATTAAAATGGGAGAATATTCAGTGGATTACTCTTCCCCGGTCTATCTGGATGAAATTGGGGATGTAGATGTGAAAATTCCTATTAATGATGATATGAAGCAAAAATTAATGAAAAAAAATATAGAAATAGAAAAAAAAATCCATAAATTAAAAAAGAAAGAAAGATTAAGAAAAAAATTACAAATTATTGAGGAGAAAAATAAAGAAGAAGAAACTAAAATAAATGGAGATGATAAAAATATGATAAAGAATTTAGTTAATAATATTAATAATATTAATAATAATATTATCTCTAATAATGATGAGATAAATAATAATATTATAAGTACTAATTCAAAAAACTCAGAAAGCTTATTAAATTCTAATATTAATATAGATAATCTTATAAATAATAACGAAAAAATTTCAAGCCATATTCAAAGTAGACATCGCTCAACAGTATTAACAGATTTCAGTGAATCAGAAAAGTCATCAGTTATTGGAGATGAAGATGAATTTAGTAGCGACAGTTTTTCTTTTTCTAAAAAAACCGAAAAATTTATATCAAAAAAAGAAGGTAAAAAAGAATTAACCCCATTGCAAGAGAAATTGAAAAAAATAGAAGAAAGAAATAAAAAATTAGAAAAATTCAAAATGAAACCCAGAAAATACCTAATTTTCAGTCAAAATAATGAATCATATTTATTAATTCGTATCACAAAAGCAATTTATAATGGCTTAATATATATTATAATATTCCCTCCAGAAAACCCACAATATATAATAAGGAACAGTACTGATCTCCCTATATCTATAAAACAAAAAAAAGATTCATATAATCAAGAAATCATTGTTTTACAAAAAGATGAATTTATACCATATGCATGGAGTGATACTTTAAAGGATGAAAAATTATTATATGTAACTATAGATAATAACGATGTAGAAGTTAATTTGAATGAAATTAAAGTGATAAGAAAAAGGTTAAAAATAAATGAGAGTTTATTATTACAAAGTAACGATAATCCTGGAAGAAATCAAAGAATAAGAATAGTATTTTTCTTCCAGACAATCATAGAGAACAATAAAACAAGAACTTTAATTGTAAAAGGAAATCAACAAAATGAAATTAATCATGTTTCATTTTTGCAAAGAATAAAACAACAAAAAAAGAGCAAAAATACTTTTAATATAAAAATTAAACTATATACTAAAGGTTTTGGAATCTCTATAATAAATAGTGAACCAAGAGAATTATTTTATATATCATTTTATGGGTTTTTGATGGAAAGCCAAATATTTTCGTTCAATAAGGAAGAATGTTTCCATATAATTGCTAATATGAAATTATCACTTAAAAATTTCCAAGTAGATTATTGCCTTGAAGACCTTTTTAAAAGTATGGTTATCCCTAAAAATCAAATAACTCCTCAAATAGAAGAATCAATTCAAAATAATAGTGAAAAATTAATCCCACTTTTCCAAGGAATTATTTCTTATCATAGTGTGAAGAATAATTCAGTCATTTCTGATGAATTCCCCCAACTTGATTTCACATTACAGCCCTTGAAAGTAAATATTAGCAATTACCAATTGATGAGTTTAATTGATTATGCTTTAGAACTAAAATCTGAGTTTGACTTCTACTTAACTGAACCAGAAAAAAATAAAAAATTTGATAACATTGAAGATTTAGAAAAGTTTTTATTTGAGGAATATTCAAATAAAAATGAAATATTTGAATACGACCCTGAACATTATGATCCTTTACTAAATTCTAAATTATTAATTTTACCAGAAGAAATTATTTCTAATTCAGAAAATCATTATTTGTTCTTTATTAAAAATATAGCTGTGGGAAGTTTAGTTATTATTTTAACAACAAGAATCGATCTAAATTCAATCCGTGTAATACCTACAATAGTTTCTGGCTTGAGTAGTTTTATTGGAAATATATTTACTCATATAACTGATTATAATCTATATTTACCATCTTTGTATTATACAGATGTTTTTACTGACGCATCTATGCTGGTCATGCAATTAAAGAACGCTTATATAAGTCAAGTGAAAAAAAGAATATTTAAAATAGTTGGAAGCTTAGATATTTTGGGAAATCCAACTGGCTATGCATCCTCAATAGGACAAGGATTTTTAGAAATATTCGAGGCCCCAAGGAGAGGACTTATACATGGCCCCTTCGGCTTTGGAGGAGGAGTAGCCAAAGGTTTTGGTACATTTATTACTACAATAATTTCAAGTAGTATTGATATTGTTGGGAAAATATCAGGAACTTTATTAACTTCATGTGAAGAGTTACAAGGCCTAAAATTCACAGAACATTTGACAGAAAGAGAGCCCTCAAATATTTTTTCTGGACTATATTATGGAGTTAAAAATGGTGTAATTGATATTGGTAAAGGAGTTGCAGGCATTTTTGTAAAGCCATATCAAGAAGCCCAAAAAAGTGGATTTGGTGGATTTATCCAAGGGGTAGGAACCGGATTAATTGGCGCAGCTGTATCTCCAGTTACTGCAGGATTAAGAATTGTAAATAATCTGATAGTTGGGCTTAAAAATACTGCTCTCATTTTTAATCCTAAATTAAAAACACAAAGATTTAGATATCCAAGGACAATACAGAAAGCAATTAGACTTAATTCCTACAATGAAGATGAAGCTACAGTAAGAGCTATATTAAATTATTTAGGTGGCTATGATGAACAAGAAATTATTTATTTTAAACAATTTAAATATATATATCCTGGGTTACAAAGCTCTTTTTCAACTTTAATTTTAACAGATAAATGTGTTATGATTGTTTATCAAGCAAAAGAATTAGTTTTTGAAATAGAATTGGAATCATTAGAAAATGTAGAAATATTTAAAGAGCCGAATAATACAAATATAGATTTAATATTTATTTTAAGAAATAATTCAAGGAGATATATAAGAACTAATGACTTGTCTCTTTGCATTGAATTTTATCTTATGTTTGCAAATGTTAAATAAAAGTTTTTATAACTTTCTTATTTTCTATTAATGTAAATCAAAATTATTAATAATATATGTTTTAGTTTTATTAGAGAATTAAAATATATTTATTCAAATAGAGTAATAGTATAATTAGTTTATTCACATTTTAATTTATATTTAATTATTTTATTTTTTTAAATTTCTCTTGCAATGGGGTTAATTCTTTTTTACCTTCTTTTTTTGATATAAATTTTTCGG
>JAJMZR010014248.1:0-10714 GCA_023807225.1 Epidinium caudatum
ATCCCCAATCCCCAATCCCCAATACCCAATCCCCAATCCCCAATACCCATATTATTAATAAAATATTTAATTATTTAATTTTATTTTAATATTTTTAAAATTATTATTTTTTTAAAAATAATTAAATTAAAATATGGAAAATCCAGAAAATCAAAATATAATTCAAAAAGACAAAAAAATTAAAGAACAAGATATATATAAAATAATAAAAGAGGCAGAATTTATAAATAATTACTATAAAGAAAACATTAAAATACTAGATACTAATTATCTTTTAACTCAAAAAGATATAAAATTATTCCATTTCTTTTTCAAATATCTTTTTGAATCTCTTAAATATAAAGATTTACATTTATTTTTTATACTCAAAAATAAAAAAATTATTGACAATCAAAACCCTAACAATTCCCGAGTTTCCCAGAATGCGCTTCAAAAAACAAAATATATCATTCCAAAATTTATCAATTTCTGCCTATTAAATCATATTGAATTATCAAAATGTTTTCATTTAAATGATAAATATCTTTTTGATAATATTTTAAAAATAGCAAAGATATTTTTTTTGAATAATTATATAGATGAAAAAAATCTCCAAATGATTTTATTCATTCAAATCAATTTAAGCTTATATAATAAAAATAACAAAAAAAGTATAAACATTCAAAATGTAGAGCAGATATATTTAGTCATTGAATATTTATTAACTTTTTGCTCTAATAACAATTATCAAATGACAGATATTAAAATAAGAAAATTTAATCAGGTTATAAGCTATGTAATAGATACAATAGATGAAAATATATTATTAAATAACAACTATAGTAATATATATTCGCTTGCACAAAATATGTCATTTTATAAAATTATCTATTTAAGCCAGATAACTTCGATTACTTTAACTCCAAATATAACTTCAAAAATAGTAAAATTATTGGTTAAAATATATGCTTTCAAATTAAACATAGATTATGTTTTTGACGACTTAAGTGAACAATTTTTGTTCCGAACAAAAAAAGAATCATTATCATGTAAAACAAATTTATTAATGGCTAAAAACAAATTATTAAATGATATACTTGAAAAAGAAAAGCAGTTGTATAAAGCGGAAGATGTTTTCATTAGAAATGGTTTTTATTTCACAGATTGTTCTAGCAATGGTATAGTATGTGATTCTGTGAATAAATTTCCAAATGAAAATGATGGATATTCTATTGTCATATCTTTCAGACTGATGAATGATATTAATAAAGATGATAAAAATGATCATAAAATATATACTATATTTTCATTAATGAATAAAGATAATAATATATTTCATTTTTACATTGAAGACAATAAATTAAAATTAAGAGTCAAAAAAGACAAAATTCCAAAAGAATTATATGAAGTCAACAATAACAGAAACTATGTTTTATGGATAATTCAAAGTAAACTCAAAAAACATAAGATGATTTTATATTTAAATAGTTGCAAAAATATTATAAATAATATATCATATCCTGAAGGATATTACAAAATAAATCTTGGATTCAGTAATTGTAATAATCCTAATTATATTTCAAAAGATAATTTTATAGGAATTATTGGCACTTTTATAATTTTCAAAAAGTGTTTAATAAAAGATGAAAATGACAATATAAATATTACTAGATTAACTGAATTGAAAGGAAATTATGAAGATATCATATACATAAATTGCAAGAGAGAATGGGGCTTTTTTGACAAAAATATAAATTGGATTTTAAATAAGATGGAAAATGATATAAATATATATACTGATATAGATATTATCATTTCCACAAAAAGTTTAGGAAACTTAAATTTGTTATATGATAAAAATAATATTTTAGGAGAATTAAAACCAGATATATATTGCAATTATTTCCAAAATTCTTCAATGAAACTAGAAGTAAAATTTTATTTCAGAAATAACAACACTTTAAAAGATCATCTAAATTTCCCCATTGAATTCCAAAATACATTTATAAGTTATTTAAATAGTCATATTTTTCTTTATTTGCAATTAGAATTATATTATTATATAAGTTTATTATCTTATAAGTTATCTGAAATAAATGAAAATAAAAAAGAAAATGACAAAAATAAAGGCATTAAAATTTTCGAAAATTTCAGTGATGAAGAAGATTTTTATATAAATTTAACAAATATATGTTCTTTGTTCTTATTTTGTATTGATTCAATTAACTCGATTACTTGTTTAAATAGTAGTCAGGAAAATATGCTCCAAAAAGAAATAGATAATTTTAAATATACATTACATGATTTAGTATCTATGTATTCAAAGTATGGATGTAAAATAAATACTTATTTCTTAGGCTTATTTGTGGAAAAAATTACAAAGAAAAAATATTTCGAATATAGTGTATTTATTTTAACTTTTGAATTTTATGATATTAATAATAATGAAGTGTTTAATGCTCTTTTTAATTATTTAAGTCATATATCAATAGAAGAATGTGATAATAACCAAATAAAAAACATGCTTTTGAAATTAATTGATTTCGATAAAATATATTTAAATGATAATATAAAAAAAGACACAAAAAAAGAATATTCAAAAATTATGAGATTATTAATAAAAGCTTCAATTGAAGAAAAATTAAATGAGTGTTATAATAAATATAGAAAAAATTTGAAAAAACTTAAAGAAGAATTTGAAAGTAAAAATATGTATTTATTTAGAGAGCAAAATATTGAAGAAGAAGATTATACTACTGAAGTTAATAGAAGTTTTAAGAAATCAAAGTCAGACAATATGACTAATGCAAAAAGTAGAAAATCTTCTTTATATTATAAATTAGATGATTCTAAAGATAAAAATGATTTACAAAATTTAGATTATTTAATATTAATGCATAAACATTTGAAGAATTTATATATTGGTATAAGCTCAGCAAAAAAAAAATTTATTGAATTATGCTCCAACAAACAAGTTTCAATATGCCAATTTTTTAATCAATTATTTTACACTTTATGTCAAATATATCCAATTGAAGACGTAAAACAAGTTCTTAAGTTCAATGAATCAGAAAAAAACAAAAAGGAAATAATTTTAGCTGAATTAATAAAGTGTTTATGTATAAGATTTTTAGATGATTTATTTTTTGATGAAAATATTAATACAATAAAAGAAGAAGAAGCCAAAATACAAACAAAAGGAGAAAAAAGTGATGAAACCGATAGTAAAAAAGGATGTTCTGGAAATGCAAAAACTTCTTTTAATTCTTTTAATAATGCCTCTATTAAGTCAAATTTAAAAAATAGTAAAATAAAAAAAATTTCATTTAAAAAAGATAGCTCTTCGAATAATTTAATTAATATAGAAAACCCTTTAAATAATAGTAAGCAAAGCAGTTTTATATCTAATTACTCTAATATGGAATATGTAACAAATGAATATATATTAACTAGTAAAATGGAATTTTTTGATAAAATTATTTTATCGCAATATACATTTAAAAGTTTTTTTCTTATGTTATTTAGAGATATATCTAATGAAAAAAAATTAAAAATTATAAAAGATGACAAATATATTACAAAGAGATTTTTAATGAATGAAAAACATTTCTCTAAAACTAGATATTTATTGCCAATTATAATATTATTATTTGAGAAACAAAATCAAAACGGATATGATACACTTTTCATGTCAAAAATTCAATTAATTGAATATAGTTATGATAAATTTATTGATTTACTAAAGAATACATATGAAAATTATTTAAATAGTGAATCTGAAAAGAAAAAAAAATTAAAGCCTATGATTAATAGTATTTTTGTTGACAAAGGGACTTTTTATGATGTGAATAGGTTTTATGTAATTTTGATTGAAAATATTATTTCCAATTTTAATTTTAGTGGATGTTTTGATAATAAACCAAATTTAGACTTGATTAAGGATTGCCTTGATAAATTCTTAATCCAAATTCAAAATGATATAAGGGAATTTATGAATAATTCATTATTTGAATTGATTGATCCTTTTTATTTCAAATTATTAACAGAAATATATTTCAAAAATGATAAAAATAATGAATATATCATTCACATTGTTATAAAAATGATAGATAAAATAATAACAAAAATGAACAAAGAAAACAAAAATAGAATAATTGAATTAAATTGCAAAAATATATTAATATTAGTATATAAAATGATTTTTTATGTTAGAAAAAGAAATTTGATATTATATTCAGAAAATGAACTTTTTTTAGAAAAAATAAATTTATTTTTATCTAATTTTATTAAACATTGCAATATTTTATATACTAAAATATTATTCCCTATTGAAGAATCAAAAAGTAAATTACTCATAGAAATTTTATTTGAAATAATTATGGAGATTCATTTAGAGCATTTGCGAAACCCAAAAAAAATATCTATTAAAAATTCTATCTCATTATTACAAAGTTTATTTAGTGAAGAGCAAATAAAAACAAATTTATCAGGTATTATAAAGCATAAAAAGAGTAAAAATCAAAATGAAGAAAAAGTAACATATTCTCCATTTTATATCATGGATAAATTTTCATATTTCAAGATTAGTGGCAATCCGAGTGAAAATTTAAGAATAAGTGATGATATTATTATGAATAAACAATTTTTTGAATTAAGAGATTATATTTTATACTATAAATATAAAGATGAATATAAAGATGATAAAAATCTTTTTTCTGTATGTATACTTTTTTGCATTAAGTTAATATTATCAATAAAAGAATTAAAAGAATTTTATTCAAATAATAAGAGTAATATTATTTCTTCAAATCCTGAAACTCATAGTGATATTAAAAATAAAGAAAATGAGAAAGAAATGAAATTAAAAGAACCAAATGAGGATATCTTTATAACTGAATTAAAAAAGCAATTTATTAATTTAACAAAAAATATTTTAAAAATACATAAAGATCATACTTCCATAAACCCTTTTAAATCAATAGGATACTATGCTAAAAATATTTATGAATATTTTCGTTCATTTATTGTAGATAAATTATCATTTAACGAAGGAAACCCATTTTTAAAAATAGATGAATTAATAGAAAACACATCACAATATAAAAGGGATTCAAAAATTTTTGCTAGAGTTATTTATACTAATGACGGAAGAATAAAATTATATACTGACAAAATGTATATTCAGATTATGAAAACGGTGAAAAGCGAATTGAATAAAGATAATGAATCATCAGGATCATTAAATGATAAAATAAGCCAGCAAAGCAATGAAGGAAAAAATTCCATCAAATTTGGCAGCTCGAAAGGAAGTTTTGCAACAAATAGTGAGAAAGGTATAAGTAATATTAGGCAAATTAAGAAAACTACATCTTATGATTTAAAAAATCAAATTTTTCAAGGGAATAATTTGAATTTGAATAAATCAACAAATCAAAACTATCAAAAATATATTTATATTAAAACTATAAAATTCACTAAAGATTTAGTAAGAACTTATTTCAGTTGCTTTTTTAAAAAGCTATTAACATATGATGAAGATTTCATAAATATAAAAAAATTATATATTTTAGCATATAATAAGCAAATTAAAAATATAGACAAATATGGCAGAATCTATCCAACAAAATTAAAAAATTATATTACTAATAATTATAGTAAAATATTTTTGAAAAGAGATTTTAACTTTTTCACTGATGACTATTTCCAATTAAGTCACCAATATTTATATAACCAAAAGTATAAATATAAATATGCTTTCCAAAATAAATTATTGTTTCCTGATAAAAAATTAACTGAGGAAAATGATAGTGCCCACAAAGATATATCATCAATTATAGAAGATTTAATTATATATGAATGCGAAATGATAACTATCAAAGGTTCTATTTTTGGAAATATTTTTGTTTTTGATAATTGCCTTGTTTTTAAAAGTGAATTGAAAAATGATAAAAGGGAAAGAGGAAATAAATCGAAAGATGATGATGATATAAGCTATATGGACTATGCATGTTGTTCTATTGACTATGATCATTTAAAAAAAGACAAAAAAATAATAATTGAATATAATGATATAAAAGAAGTAGTTAATAGAACATTTTTTTATACTTGGGTATCCCTTGAAATTTTTATGAAAGATGGAAAAAGTTATTTCTTCAATTTTTTTAATGAAGAAACAAACAAAGATGTATTTGAACTTTTAAAGCAAAAAAAAGTGCATGTTATAAAGAAAATTAGTGAATATTTCAAAAAAGAAGAATTTGCCAAAAAATGGAAAGAAGAAAAAATTAGCACATTTGATTATTTACTGTTATTAAATAAATTGACTTCAAGGTCATATAATGATCCAAACCAATATCCAATCATGCCTTGGTTATTTTTACAAGAAGGTACTAATTTTATCAGAAATTTTGATTTACCTATCTCTGTTCAGGATGAAGAAGAGCGTAGTATGTACTTAACAAAATCAGGAAGTTATTTAGGAGGAGAAGAAGAACTTGCACATGGCAATCATTATTCTACCTCTGCTTATACATATTTTTTTTTAATGAGAACTAATCCTTTTACAAATAATATGCTGAGATTTCAATCTAATCATTTCGATGTTCCAGATAGACAATATTCAGATATGCAGCAAACTATTCTCCTTTGTCAAAAGATGAATAATAATAGAGAAATGGTTCCAGAATTATTTTCTATTCCTGAAATATATATTAATTTAAATGATAATGATTTTGGGGAGCAGAAAGATGGAACGCGTGTACATAATATATCTTTTAAACCATATTGTGATAATCCTATACAATTTATTTACTTGCTAAAAAATATAATGAACAATAACATAGAAGTTAATAATCAAATTAATAAATGGTTTGATTTCATTTTTGGAGTAAATCAATTAGGGAATTATTCAACTAGTAAAAAAGATAATTTGAGTAATAAGGAAAAAGAGCAATTAAAATCTTTAAGAAGATTTAATCCAAATTGTTATGGCCAATTGTTTAATATGAAAAAGGTAATTTCAGAAGCTCAAAAAAATAACAAAGCAAGTAGTGAATTATATGAAGATATAAGAACTAATATCAATATATCTGCTAGTTTCGGTCAATGCCCTTATCAATTATTGAAGGAAGTTCATCCTTCAAAACATAAGGTTTTAAGCATGAATGACACCTGTAGTAGTGTAAGTGAAATGAGTAATTTTAGTGATTCGAATGCAGGTAATTTAAGGTATAATTCAGGAATGAGCAATAAATCTAATAAAAATAATAGCAATAGAAATATGATTATAATTCAAAAAGATGTTGACTTTAAGGAAATATACAAAATAAAAGGCAGTGGAGAAATTGTTTATTTTACTAAGAGCTCTAATAGTAATTATTTATATTGTTTATTAAAAAATAGAATTTTTGAAATATATAAATTAGATGAAAATAAAAATTCTTTTGTTTTAATCAAAACTGTAGTGCCCAAATGCCAATTTTTATTTTATAAAAAAACTAAAGATAATAGTTTAATTTTTAGACCAAAATATATATTTTGTGAAATAAATGAAAATATATTTATTTGTTGTCGTACTTTGGATAGGACTTTAAAATATTATAATTATAGTGATAATATTGAAGCCGACTTTATATTAAAAACATATACTACATGCATTTTAAATATAAACAATAATGAGTTTCTGACTGGACATGATAATGGCTTTTTATGTAAATGGGAAATAGATTTTACAGATAAAGATAAAAAACCCAAATTAGAATTATTATCTATAATAAAATCAAATAAGAATTCAATAACTTGTTTGTCACACAATGAAAAATTAAATATTATTATTTCTTGCGATATTAATAATATGATAATAAGAAAAAGTCATGATTTTGAATTTTTAGCTTCTATAAATATAGAAAATAAAAATAGTTTAAGAAAATCTATAGTTGATGTTAAAATAAGTGATTATGATTTAATATATGCTTTGATTTTTATAGAAGATACAGAATCTTATGAGTTGCAAGGATTTACATTAAATGGGACTTATTTCGGAAAATTTTCTGGAAATATATCAAATTTCCAAATTAGTCAAAATGGAAAAATTATTGTTGGCAGTTATGATAAACCAATATTAAGGGTGCTAGATCCTATAAATTTCACTGAGCAATATTATAAAATGCTTCATATCAATGGTGAAAATATATATTATCAATTTCATTATGATAGGCCGAATGTTATATATTTTGGAGTAAAAGATAATGATAGTACAAGAATTAAAATTTTATTTTTAGATACAGATGATGAAAATTATTTTTTGTAAATGA
The DNA here is from genome assembly GCA_023807225.1 of Epidinium caudatum. Taxonomy (NCBI): domain Eukaryota; phylum Ciliophora; class Litostomatea; order Entodiniomorphida; family Ophryoscolecidae; genus Epidinium; species Epidinium caudatum. The sequence continues at coordinate 8,292 of JAJMZR010014248.1, forward strand.
AACTATATTTATAATTTTATTATTTATATACAATATTATTTTTATTGTTTGTTGAATAATTAATAGTTATAGTTATAATTTTGACTTTATATTCAACTTTATTCTTATTATCTTCAAGATAATAAGAAAATGAAAGAGATTATATATAGGGGCTTAAAGTTACGTTCCCTTAGTGATTGTCAGTATTATAATGTTAAGGAAGGAAATACTTGTTCGGTTTATGAGGATAAATCTAGGTCAACCTTAGCACTTACTTACACGCCTGGGAGTACAAATAAGTCCCTATCTAATCTCCTAGGTCTTGAAGCAATCGGGGAAGAGATGGAAATGGAACCTACTCAACTCCCGAAGAAAATAAAAAACATAACTGTATCTCTTAATGGACTGAAGCTTAGAAAATGTACGGAAGATTCACATATTCTAAATATTATTATTGTAGGTGATTCTGAATCAAGGGTAGTACAAACTTATAATTATACAACCATAGTAGTATCTCAGGAGGATGCACTAGATGATGAATTTATTAATTATGTCTTTTATTCCGGAAACTTACTATACCTAAAGCCAGTCGGACCTAAACCAAAATGCTGGAAGTTATGTAATTTCCCTAAGATAATAATAAAAGATACCGACTTAACCTTAACATCAGACTCAACTTTTGTATATACCTTAAGAAGAAGATATGATGATTATGTTATTAGGTCCATTGATTATCAGGATCAGTTTATCTTAGAGTTGCGAAGAATATTAGATGATTATGGAATTGAGTTAGTAAGATGGAATAGAGAAGAGACATTACGGATTACTTCTTACATTTCTTATCAATTCTCACAAACACCGTCCAGAATTCACCATCCAAACTATAGAGACTCAGAAGATAGAATAATGTCTCACCGTGTACCAATTGATTTTACACTGAGGACTCCTGATATGGTTATGTTTTTTGATTTTAAGAACAAGTATAATAACCTAAATATTCTCACTAACTTTTGCGAATTTAAAACCTCTGATAAATATGGAAGTAGATGGAGTGCTGCAGTTAAGTGGGGAAGTATAACAGAAGATTTTAATCATATGTATCAGCAAGACGATAATAGTAATTTCTCGTACCAGTGTCAATTTAGATGTGAGTTATATTTTTACGAGGTGCTTGATGATAGATATGAATTTCTTAAAGAGATTGAATTAAATTTAAAGGCTTCCGATACAATAGGACCACAGGAAGGTGATCCGGAAGAAAAACAAACCCTGAAATATGATTGAATTTAGAAAGAAGAAATCAGTTATCCAAGATTTAGTTCCGGAAGCTATGGACAATCTTAGGAAAATTGGTGTTCCATTTAATAGTATAAAGTTAGAGCAGGCAGATAGTGTAAGCCGTGTAAATTCAAAGGCTATGGTTTTACGGTCTTTTATCAAAAATGATAATGGTTACTATGAGATGAAATTACAAGATAAAGAGCTCTACAATTATACACAGAAGTTGATAAGAGAGAAATTCCAAATGAGGATTACAGATATAGACAGGAAAGACAGAATTATTACTGCCGAATGTGATCACCTAGGGATTGCTTTAGATATCATTGAAATTTTAGGAAAAAAATATACCTTATCTATAGTAACACAATGATAGAATTTAGACAGAAGTTTTTTTCCGAATATGATGCAATGAAGAGTCTATATGAAGAACTTAAGAGATATGCCAGACAGAATAGAAATACTTTTAATTTTAGTATTATCGATTCTAGTGCTCTTATACCGATTCTTAAAGGAAATAATATAGTCATCGAAAGATTTGTTATTTCTACATCATTTGGAAAAAAAGATAAATATAGAATGTACCTTAAGATCGGGGCAAAAGCAAAATTACCAGATGAAGTAAGATTGCCCTCCTATGATAGACGTAAAAACATAGGTAATCTTAAGTTTAGATTAGGTGCTGGTATACCTAAGAAGAAATATTTTAGTGCAGAACCCGAACAGAAGGAATTTGGTAAGGATAAAGGCGGTGGTAGTGCAATTGATTCCGGATTTGAGTTATATCCAGACCTCTCATATACCACAAAAGAACTTAAAGGTGAAACTTTGAAGTATGATAAGACAGAACGATCACTTGTTCTTGAGTTTCCTGATATCAGAGCTGCTGTTGATGCACTAAACATATTACCCTTCGGACTTAATTATAAGATTTATTTACTAGACGTATGATAACTCAGAAAACACTAAGAGGTAATAGAACTCCTAAGTCTTATATTCTTTCTGGAGTTAGGTCAAGTGATGGAAAAAGACTAGACCAAGACTTAAACAGAAATTTAGGGGCCGAGATTGCAAAACTTAGTCGTGAAAAGTCTGAATTACAACAAGGTCTAGGAGGAGGAAATACAATGGCAACATATAAATTAAAAAGATTTTCTAGAATACAA
>JAJMZR010014249.1:0-10710 GCA_023807225.1 Epidinium caudatum
CCCAATCCCCAATCCCCCATCCCCAATACCCAAACCCCAATACCCAATATATGGCAAAAACAATTTATTTTTTATAATAATTTAATTTAAAATAATTCCACTTAGGTATTTATTTGAATAAAATTATAAAATAATTATATTTAAATCTTTAAAAGTAAAAGAAATAAAATAAAAGACTAAAATTTGATTCAAATATTAGCATTTGGTGAAGGAGAATCAGATTTTTTAAGAACATCATTAGGAGAAGCGAAGTTATCCTTGGGTTTCTCAGTATGGAATTCTTTTAAAAATTTAGTCATTTCTTGTGGTGTGACAATGAAATTGAAATCTCTTTTATTTTTTTTGGCGCAATTTAATTCATCTATTATAGAATGAGTTACATATAGCAATATTTGATTATCAAAATCGCTTAATTTTTTTTGATATTTCATTTTCCAAGCAAAATTGTTCAAAATTTTAGAATTAAATTCATTGTAATCATCAATAATACATCCATTTTCTTCATCTTCATTAATTTTATTTTCATTATTTTCATTATTCTCATTTTTTTCTGCATTTTGAGGATTAGCTGTTTTATTAGCTTTCTCTTCCATTTCTTTCTGTATATCATTTAACAAATTTTTTTGGAAGTCTTCAACTGATGATTCATTTTCATTTTTTTCACCAAAAATGAAATTTGTGATTTTGATTTTATAGTCATCGTCGTCTTCGTTTTCCATATTGTCAAAATTTTCTTCTTCTATCATTAGGTTCATGTTATTATCTTCTATGTCTTTACTTAAGAATTGGTTCATTCCAGTTATTTTGTCTTGGTCATCATTCTGAGATGCTTTTAATTCTAAATCTTTTTCATATTTTTTTATTTCGTTTTTTACTTTGGTAAGTGTGGATTTGTCATAATCTTTATAATTAAACTTTTTTGAATCTGATAATAACTTCTCTAATACTTCTATTTGCTTTTCTCTTCTTTTATTTTCTAAAAGTTTGTCGCTTTCGCTATTTGAGTCAAAATATGAAGATAATTGTTCCATGTTTTCCTTGTCAATGTTATATTTTAGTTGAATCTTATTCAAAATTTTTTGTCTAATAACTGTCAAAGGCTCAAATCCCAGCATATGGCACGCTGCTAATTTTTGTATTGCATCATTGAAAATGTCATTGTTTTTCGATTCCTCATTATCGTTTATTATTTTGGTTTCCTCTCTTTGGATTTTTTCTTGAATATTAAATTTTTTTAGGGTTTGCCTTTGCTTATTGAATAAGTACTGAGAATTTTTTTGTTTGATGTATAATTCGTTGATGATATTTTTTATTTCTTGGTCATTTTTGAATTTTTCTTCAGTTTTTTCTTCAATATTATTTTCTTCATTTTCCATTTTTTTCGAGAAAGCATTGTCTATGATTTTTTGCCATTTTTTCTGATTTTTATCTTCTTCTTTTTCGTTTGCTATATAAATTATAAATTTAGAATTAGTTTTGTAATTAAATTATCTTTTCGGTCTACTTACACGAAGAACTTTTACGACTTGAAGCTTTTTGATCTTTTGCTGCTTTTCTTAATTTACCCATTTAAATGATAAATAAATAATATAAATATAAATAATTAATTAATCATCACTTTTAATAAAAAATATAATTTATAATTCTAAAAAATATTATTTTAATTTAAGTAATAACAAAAAAATTAATAAATAAAAAATGACTACAAAACCTGCAAGCAAACCTCTAACAAAATTACAAGAGATGAATCTACGTGCTTTAAGAATAAAAGAAGAGTCCATTACCAATATTTTAACAACAATCAAAAATAACCAAACTTTTGCAAAATTATTAATATTTACCTTAAATTCCTTAGAAACCTTTGTCAGTCCTCCAAATAGAGAAATTAGTATCAACTCAGGTATAATTATACGTTTAGGTGGTGTTGAACTCCTTCATTTGATTGCTGTAAAAAATATAAAAAGTGATGAAATTGTAGAATTAGCAGGTGATATTATATATAAATTAATATCAGTCCACGATGTCATAGATAAAGACTTAGCTAAATTATTCACTGAGAAAAATGGGCATAAAGCTGTTATTGAATTAGTTTTAAAAAAGCAAAAAGGAGACAAATGTCTTTTACCCTATTCAAAAATCATTAATGGTCTTGTGCAAATTCCCCAACTAGTGCCCACTTTGATAGAAAACAATGTTATAGAAGCTATTAATTTATTTTCTGAATCAGATAAAAAATATAATGCAAAATCAATAAAAATAAATTTGGATACTTTGAAACAAATATCAGCACAAAAAGCAGGAAGAGATTATCTGATTAATAATGGTTATATCGAGAAGATAATTAATAGCATTATTAAAAGCTCTGATAAAAAGGATGTTGAACCGGTTCTTTGTGGTTTAGAAATTCTAGAAAATTTATGTAGAAATGAAGAAGGAAAAAAAGCCGTCAAAAACTCAAATTGTATAGATTGTTTATGTCATGTATTAAGTCAATTGGGACATGATCAATCTATACTAAAAATGTGTGCTAAAATATATGGCAAAATTGCTTCTCCTGAAGATATGAGAGCACAATTGGAATTATTAAGAAAATATTATGAAGAAAATAAAAAAACTGGAATTTATGATAATAATTTTATTGAAATCAATAAAAGTTTAGAATTAGTTTCTAATTTTATGCTTGTTGATGAACTTGGATTGCAACTTCAAGAAATAGATAATTTTGAATTATTAAAACAACTATTTATTCAAATCCAACAAATTGATTTAAGCAAAAAAGATAAAAGCTTTATTAATTTATTTATTCCTTTGAACAAAAATTTTATGGTCATATTTTTTAGATTATTTAATTTAGTCCCAACTATTCTTGAAAAGAATGGAGATCTTATGGAATATATTTTGAATAGTGTTCAAAAGAATTGGGAAGGCTTTAAAAATTTTGATGATATAGAATTATTAAAACATTTTAATTCATATTTTGTTTCTTATGGAGAAATTGTCAATCAAAACTATAATAAAATTAAGAAAAATAATGAAACTAAAGTTGAGCCAGAATTTGAAAATAATTTAATTTATTTAAATCAAAATATATTAGTATCAGGCCAAAAAAATTTGGATGTTGATGAAAAAGACTCAAACTCTCATTGCATCGCATGTAGACTAATTAAAATATGTGATGAATTATCTTTGAAAGAAAATCCAAAAATTAAAGCAAGTAAAACTAATGATATTGTTTCAAGCTTAATAAATTGCTATTCATATTTGGAATTTTTATTTATAAATAAAGAAGATGAAGAAATCTTATGTAATTCACTTGAAGTAATTTTTGATTTGGTAAGTGCACAAAAAGATTTCAGACATAAAAAATTAGAACAAATTATATTTAAGATTTGTGATTTTATGAACAAAAGAAAAGAGCAAAGATATCCATGCTTACAATGTATGAAGTTACTTGATATGTATTTAACTCCTGAATATTTAGCTGAATATCTTAAATCAAGAGATCCAACAAAGCATCCATCTCATTCTATTAATTATGTTGAATGCATTGTAAATGTAATGACTTACAAAAGACGACCTGAAGAGGCAAACAATAAAAAATCTGGTGTTATCACACCCATCCAATCTGAAAAGATAGAGGAAGAAATTAATTCTCTAGGAGGTGCTCTTCTAGAAAAATTAATAGATGAATTAGATTTCAGGAAATTATTGAAAGAGTTTATTGCTAATGCTGAATCTTTTGATCCAAGTAAAAATAATAAAGATTCTATTAATAAATTAGAAAATAGTACTAAAAATATGATTGGAATTATGCATGTTAAGAACTATTATGACATAGGAGCTTTTTATATTTTAAAGGCATTAAAAGAATTATTAGCAAAAGAAATTAGATATATTGAATTTTTCAAAAGAGATAAAATTAACGAAAAAAATCCAAATTTCAATATTATTGTGGATAATGCATCTTCAAGAATGAATTTAGAATTGTCTTTGAATATAAAAATTAATGAAATATCACAACAAAAACTCAATTATGAATATTATTCAACCAATTTAGATATTTTGTTTTTATTTTTAACAAAATCTCTTGATAAGAAAAATATTAAATATTTATTGAATCATTTAAATAAAAATTATAATTTCATTTTGGATAATGAAAACAATATACAAATTGAAGGCAAAGATAATGTATCCGAAAAAATGGTAACTGTAGACGTATCTTTACTAAGAAAATTGATAGAAGAAGATGATGTAATTGATTCCATAATTAATAATTTAATATTTTTGGCCGAAAATTATATTTTACTATGTAATAATATGGTAAAAGCAGGCTGTCCCAGATTGTTATTGCAAATAATTGAATCATCTCCAAACGAAGCAAATGTTGAATCTGCTTTATATTTATTAAAAATAATATCTTTTTCAAATAAGGACAACCTTCAAATAGTTGCCAGTCAAAATGCTTTGAATGTCTTTTATCAAGTTAAAAATAAATTTTCTTCAAATGATAAAATAATAAATCATTGCACAGAAATCGCAAAAGAAATATTAAAACTTCCAGGTCAAGAAAAATATGTATCAGATTTAATCACTGATACCATCAATGAATTTAATGAAAATTCCAAAAAAGATTTCTCCCAAAATGAAATTAGACAAAAATTGCTTCATTCATTACAAATAATAAATTCGTTTGTTACTAATCAAGAACAATCTGAGTTGATTAATAATAATGAAGAATTTCTTGGAAATTTCAAAAATGTAACTGAAAATACTTTTAAAGAAAAAGAATTAGATTCATTAAATGAAAAATTGGTTAGTAATGAATTGTCTTTGTTGACAAAATTAAATAGTAATAATGTTTTCCAATATGACTACACTGTTGATAAAGTAATTGATATTATTAAAAATAAAAGTAAATATCAAGATATATTACTTAATGCAACAGATGAATTACTAAAAAATTTGAGTAATCAAAATTCATATGAAAAATATATAGCTAATAAAGTAGACACCTCTTTTGTTGATTGTATTTTTGATGATATAGATAACTATTTAGGAAACATAAAAGTAACAAAAGAATTAAACAATATTCTTTGTTATCTATGTTTATATAATGAAGATTTAGCTAATTATATAAAACAGAAAGGAGGGTTAGCAAATGTGCTCGAAGAATTAAAATTAAATATAAATACAAATGATAAAAATAGTCAATTTTTGAAATTAAATTCGTTGAAAATGCTTTATTCATTATGTACAGATAAAAATGGTATCGAATCTTTTTTGAAAGCGGGAGGAGTTGATCTTTTAAATAAAATAATTGAAAATGAAATAGAGTTGTATAAAGATTATTATAATAATTTTGAAAATGAGCTTTATAAAACAAGAGATATATTCAATTTATTGAATATTTTCACTAACACTGCAAAAAGCAATGAAAATGCAAAAGGTGAATCATATGTTATATTTTCTGTGAAATTATTAAAAAATATAATAGAATATGATGAAAAATATTTTAACAATGATAAAATAATTAATAATTTGGTGTTTTTATCTGAAGTGAATTATCCTGATAAAGAACTTTTTACAGAATTATTCAGTTTATTTAATATTAATTCTAAATATTTACCAAATGAAGAAAAATTTTTGTTTTTGTTGCTTAAAAATGCTTTGTCTTTAAAAATTAAATATTTAACAGAGAAAGAATTTGTCCAAAATATAATTAATAAAAATAATGATATGATTTTACCTAAGATTTCATCATCCAGCAATTATTTAAATGGTTTTAAAAATTCTTTAAATAAAAATAAATTAAATTCATTACAATTAACATATTTATCTGAATATATTGATAATGAAATATATAGTAAAAGCCTTTTATCTATATTTGATGATTTGGAAAAATTTGCGAAAGATTATTTATTTGTTTATAAGGAAAAAGCTGCAAATAAAATACAAGAAGAGATACCAGAAGGAGTTATTATTTGCTTGCAAAAATTATTATTATTTTTATTAAAAATAAAGAAAGTTGAATATTCTCCTATATTAATTGATATAATAAATACCTTTACTTTCTTTGGACAACAATATTTATATAAAACAGGACATGATTTATTTTCATTATATTTTTTACAAAAATGTGATTCAATATTTGATAATGTAGAAAATAATGAAACTAAGAACAATTGCTATAAAAATTATTTAGAAATTGTCACTCCAAAAAGCTTAGAAATATTAACATATATTCATCAGATTTTATTAAATAAAAATAGTTATAATGATTTAGATGAGACTATGAAGCAATTATTTGATTTAATCATTAAAAATCTGAAAAATTTCTATACAGATAAAAACGCAAAAGTTGAGTTAATTAAGTTTGATATAATAGTAAATATTATATCAGATTTAATTAATGATTTTAATGGTGTTGGCGATATTGAAGAAGAAAAAAGAAAAAAAATAATTAATGATTTATATGATATTTTAAAGGGACTTTTATCTCAAGATAAATTAACAAAAGAAATACTTAATGCAAATGACAAATTATTATTAAAAATATTATCAGTCATGAAATCATCTAAAGAAAAAAAATATTCTCCAGAATCAAGTACTTTCCCAAAAATAATTAACACCATAGTTCACAAAGCTGATTTAAATCATGAACTTGTAGAAAAGGCTTTAGAATTCATTTTAGACGATTTAAAAGAAACTCCTCCAAAAGAATTAGAACTAAATTTAGATTCATTAACTACTCTTTCCAAAGATTTATCAACAATAAATCATTTAATAACAAATGACCAATTGACTTCAGTTCTTTTGAATGTGTACAATGATAAACAAAATTTAACTCTTCCCCAGAGAAGAAATATTTCCACTATATTTAATAACTTATCAAAAAATACTTTTAATGTTGAAAAAATAATTGAAAAAAAGCCAGAAATAATACAGTCAATTGTAGATAAAGTGGTTAAAAAAGAAAACTTAATAAAAGATGCAGAAAACATTGACATACCGCAAAAAGAGCTAAATAGTATAGTATCATTATTAAAAGATAAAAATAACTCAATTGTAATTATGGAAAAAAGTTTATTTATGCCTGAGAACATACCACAAATTATAGATAATTATAAAGATGTGGATGAATCCCTAAATGACTCACTAAAAGAATTGCAAAATATTTTCGATCTTTTAACTAATAAAAAAGACAAAGAACAAAATTACAAACTAGATAGAGCTGTATTGAACAATTTAAAAGAAAAAATAAAGAGGGCATTTGATGAGCATTTAAACGAACTCAAAAAATTAAACATTGATATATTTAATAATGCAAATAATGAAGCACAGGGCCCTTTATTAAATAAGAATGATAATCATTTGCTTGATAATAACTTATTAGAGTCATCTTCTAATATGAAAAAAAGAAGATTAAGTGTAATATCTCATCATCTATTTTATGACCCATATAATAGTAAAATTTCTTCTCCTATATCCTTAAAGTCACATGAGGACATGACTTGTTGTTTAGATAGTCTTTTGGCCTTAATTCGTTTAGTCTATTCGAACAATAAAGATTTTAAAGATAAAGAAATTCAAGAGCAAAGAATATCATTACTAACAGAGGCATTTGATACTATGAAAATGTTTACAATATGTCCTGAAAATCATATGACTTTGGAGGAAGTTGGATTATTAAACTTTATGGAAAAATTAAATCAAGAACAAGTAGAAGATTTTAAAATATATTTAGGTGCACTTGATGTTTTAAAGAATTGCACCTGGAGTGAAAATGCTGTATTGTCTTTGATTGAAACTAATTTATTTGATAAATTAATTGACGAAGTTATAAAGTTTTATAATAATCCAGAATTGCTATCTGAAAAAGAAGATAATTTAGTTTGCTTTTTTTATGATAATATTATTTTGAGCAATATTAGTAAAGTTAATAAAGGTTTTGAAGCTATTTATAAAAAAATTGGAATAGAGAAATTATTAAAAATTTGTAAAAATACTGGAAATACATACTTTTTGACTTCATGTGTTATGGTTCTAAATAATTTCCTTGAAAACCGAAAAGTGAACAACAATGAATTAGATTTACATAATCAAGAATTAGTTTCTGACATTTTGGAAATATGCAAAAAAGGTTTTAATTCAAATGTGAATGAATTAAATGACAATTTATTTTTCAAAACAATGAAATTAATTGGAAATATATACAATGATTATTCAAAAGATTATATTTGGCAAATGGATATAGCTCAAATAATCAATTTAACTTTCGATAAATATAAAAATGAACCAGAATATTTTTATAATGTAATATTTATCCTAAAAATTGTTTGCCTTGAAAATAAACACTACTCAGACGAAATCGTTGATTTGAAACTAATAAATAAAATCGTAGTTCAAATAATGATTATAGAACAGAAAGATGATTTGATTTTAAACTATTCTACTTTATTACATAATTTATTAATAAATAATGAAGATAATATAAATAAAATGTGCTCAGAAGAAATAATTAACAATGCCTTGATTTTCATTGAGAAATATTCCAAAAAATTTGATGTTAACAAGGAGCAAAAACTTTTAAATGAAGCTGTATCACTAAGAGCAACTATTGCCAATATTAATAATAATATAACAATAAATGAAAATTCTGTTCAAGAGGATGATAAATTGCAATTAATTAATCAAATTTTGAACTACTTTTTAAAAGTTTTATACTATTTGACCTTAAATGAAAATAGTGCTCCATATATTTACAATGATAGATACATTCAATCTTTAACTTATACTATTTCTAAACCAAAAGTAGACATGAATAATGTAAATATTTCTTTGTTTTGCTTAACAAATTATTATGCAAGAATAGATAAATATAAGTGGAATAACGATTTGATTGATGAAATATATAGCATATTGCAATCTTTACAAAAGACATATTATACAAGTGGTCCTATTTTAATTAATATCAATAATTTAATTGGATTTATATTAAAAGGATTAAATACAAATATTGCAATAGAAAAATATTATTGTTTGGTTATAGAAGGACTTAATTGCCAAGATTGGAATGAGCAATTAGCTTTGTTAACCTTAGAAATAATTAAAATATGTTTAGTTGATCATGAAAATTTAAGAAAAGAGCTTTATGAAGTTACAAAGCACTGCATATTAAATACTCTAAAAGTATTCCAGAATAATTTAGTTATGCAAATTTTGGGATATGAAATATTAGTACTATTTACTGAAAATGGTAAATATGCTTATGAATTAGCTAAAACCGATATATTTAGTCTAATTAGAGCAACATTATCTAATAAAGATTTCAATGCTGATCCCAATAAAAGATTAATAGTTCGTTTGAATATATACAAAATACTAAATTATTTAGCTTTTGATAAGACCATAAATTTAACAATATCTTTTGAATTAATGGAATCTTTTATAAAAGATTTAATGAGCGAAACCTTTACTGAAGATTTGAATGAAATGTCTTATTTGTTAGTGACATTATTTAGAACAAAACTATCAATAGAACCATTTATACAATTTTCTGGTCTTAATGTACTTTGTTTATGTTTCCAAAAATTTTATGAACAAAAAAAGTTTATATTAAATTGCTTTTCGATGTTAAAAGAAATATGTTTCAGTTCACCTGAAAATAAAGACAGATTACTGAATTTGAAAATACAAGAAAAGATTCAAATGGTAATAGATAACTCAAGGCCCGAAGATAAAAAAATTAGATATGAGGGAAAAATATTAATATACAATATAAACTATGATAAAAACAATACACCAAACACTGCATATTCTCCACCTTTAGACCTTATTCAAAAAGAAAAAATGATTAAAAATGTCATATATAATTTCATGGTAAAGGGAATGCCAGTAAAGGCAGCTAATCCTAGAGGTAAAATTAAAGATTTCATTTTGGCATTTTCTCCAGATTTGATGAAAGTATATTTAAAAAAGCCAAAAACTGAAATAATACCCCCAAAAATAAAATATACTTTGGAAACTCCATTAATAAGTGAAGTAGTAAGAAATTATGAAATTACTAACTTTAAAAAAAGCGGCTTACATAATAAGCCACCTGAGAAAGAACTATGCTTTGCCATTAAGCAAGCTTTACAAGAAGGACAAAAAAAAAAGAAAAAATTAATAATTGTATGTTCTAATCCTATAGAATGCTATCAACTTTCAGGATGCTCTGAAGTTATTATAGATTATATTAAAACTAAATGCGAAAAGCAATATACTCTGAAAATTGATGATTTGCAGAACTTTTTCATAACCTTAATGATTATTAGTGGTATGTTTTATAATTGTTCATCATTATCATCTTTACCTGATATTTCAAAATGGAATACTTCTAATGTTACTACTATGAATCATATATTTTCTAATTGTTCATCATTATCATCTTTACCTGATATTTCAAATTGGAATACTTCTAATGTTAAGGATATGAAATGTATGTTTAATGAATGTTCATCATTATCATCTTTACCTGATATTTCAAAATGGAATACTTCTAATGTTACTGATATGAGTTGGATGTTTTCTGATTGTTCATCATTATCATCTTTACCTGATATTTCAAAATGGAATACTTCTAATGTTACTGCTATGAATCATATATTTTCTAATTGTTCATCATTATCATCTTTACCTGATATTTCAAATTGGAATACTTCTAATGTT
>JAJMZR010014250.1:0-10646 GCA_023807225.1 Epidinium caudatum
AGTCCCTACAGCATATGTTGTATTTTGCATTTTACACCTCCATTTTACTAAATCTATAGAAATTATACAAAATCCTATGTCCTTAAATAAGTGCATCATAATCGCCTTAATCTCATTAAAAAACCAGCAAATTGCTGGCTTTTCTTAGTCATTTATCCGCAAATACTCTCCCCGAGTTTAAAAGCCTCTTTTAAATCCTCTGGGAATACTTCAGCGTTTACTTTCTTTTTATGTTCTTCATTAAATGATCCCATATTGTATTTACTATAATCATTTACTTGCAAAGTGTCACATGCTGCGATTATCTTCATATCGCCATTTAGATTTTTTAGAAGTCGTAAGTCATTTGCAATTTTATCTTTATATAATCCAAAGACTTTGTCTGGACCTATATAGTTTGAAGGGGCGTGCAAATTTACAATAAAGCTTCTAGGATACAAATCCTCACCGTATTTCTCACCGGTATTATTTTTATCTGATGGATAGATAAAAATATTAGCGAATGGTGTAGCAGTGTATCCCACGTATGCACTTTGAGAAAAACAGTTTAGAATTTGTCGTATATAACCATTAATCTTCGTCGGATCCTGTTCTTCTAAATCCGGATCGACTTCAATTCCACCAATCCTTTTTACTGCATTTGTGTCGATAGAAGCATTATCTGCCTCATCATCAATAAGCAAAAGAGGAACATTTGATATCCTACCTGATGTGTGTTCGCCTGAAAACCAGTTATACAAATTCCTTAAAGGAGTTACATTCTTCTTAACAACTGCAACAATTGGAGCTCCACCCGGAACTATCGTACCATTTTTATGTGATGTCGTTTTAAAATCACCTGTTGCATATGCGCTGGTAATAGCATGGATTGGAAGATTTGCAAATTCAGGAAACAAACCGACACCTATCCTTGATGATGTTTGATCATATGACTCTTTCTTCCGAGTATCTCTACCAATAAAACCGCAATCGATTCTTTTTTGCGTTTGGCTTCTCAGATCATTATTTAATCCAGCTAAGACTATGATTATTTTGTAACCAGCATCTACTGCTTTTGTTATCAGTCCAATATAATTGCTGGTTTTTCCTGATTGGACATTACCAACAACCATTCCTCGTCTATCCCATGCACCTTCTCTACGTGGGCTTTCAAGTCTTTTCAATATTTCATCACTTGTGTTATCAATTTCAGAAACAACCGGTTCAGGAAGTCGTTCTATTTTACTCAGATACTTATTGTATCGTTTCCAGAAATTCCACTTAATAGTAGCCCTTTCATTCGCCAACCACTCAATATGATCCCTATTATCTTCGAGCACACTTGAGTGCCCTTCAAAAATACCATAATTTAATAATATATTAATGGATAAAACAAAAAAATCAAGAGAAAAGCAAAAATCTTCGGGAAATAATCTAAAAACTTCTCAAAATTCCATGAAAAAAGATTATATTAATTGTAAGAATTCAATTCAAAAAACAAATCCCAATATAAATATAAACATTAATATCAAAGACAATAATTTTAAATCAAAATCAAATAGAGTTAAATCAGCTCATTATATAATAAGTTCAAGACCTGTAAATAAGTCGGCAAGTAAAAATATAAATAATTATAATTACAATTATAACATCAATAACAATTATAACTATAACACTAATATTAACTCAAAATCATTAAGAGCTCGTTCCATCAGAAACATAAATTCTGTATCTAATCAAAAAATGCGAAGTGTAAATCGATATAATAATAATATCTTACTAAGAAAAATGATGGATAATAAATATCGCATGAGGTATACTTTGTTTGAACAAGATCCAGAAATAATGTCGGAATATGAGAATTTGAAATATTTATGGAGAGAGCTGGGAATAACTGATAATTTTATCAGAAATTTTGAGTTGATGAATAATAATAGAAATAATAATAGGGATGATATTTTACAAATTATATTAACTGAAAAAAAGCAGATGGTAAAATTCAAAAATGAAATGATGAGAGTAATAAGAGAAACAGAAAAAAGAGAAGATGAAATAAGAGTCTTAAAAAGGCTGGAACAAAAATATTCGAATTTGCGTATTTATCACAACTTCGAAAATGAAAGTGATGTAAAAGAACAATTGAAAAATAAGGATTTAATAAGTAGAGAAGAATTAGAAAGAAATATTCATACAACTTTACAATCTTTAAGATTAAAAGGAATTAACACTGTCAACCAAATAAAAAAATTTAAAATGAATTATTCATATTTAATGAATATAGGAAAAATTGATTCAAATGTCTTATATGAAAGTTTCGGATATGATAAAGATTACTTAATTAAATTAATAAATGATTTAGATTTTTTGAAAGATTCAACCCTAAAAGAAATGTACTATTTTAGCCCGAAGGGGGAAGATCCATTTTTATTAAGTTTAACCGGAAAAAATGACATATTATCAAATATTAAAAATAAAGAAAGAGAGAGTGAGTATGAGCATGAATTTGAAAATTATATGAATGATATTGAAAATGGTAATCAAAGATATAATAACTATCTTAAAAATAGTGAAAGTTATGACAAAGAGGTATTCAGCGACGGCAAAAAATATAAAGTATTACCTATAAGTAAAGAATTACTAGGTATAGTTAAAAATTTATCATATTACTTGAATCAGGAAATGCTGCTCCATATGACAAAACTTGGAAGCAGAAAAGTTGAAAGTACAAATAATGTGTTTGATTCAAGCTTTAATGAAGTAGAAAATAATATAATTGATAATTTTGAGAAAAATTATTATTTAACAATCGGATACGAATTAAGAAAAAATATATCTAATAGATCGAAAGCTATTGCAAAACTAAAAAATAACACAAATGAATATAACAAATTATTTTTTAACAAAACTCATAATATTCATAAAAATAACTATAATGACAAATATTTCAAATTAAGAAAAGAAAAAATGAATATAGAGCCAAACAAAAAGATATTAATACTAAAGAGAGACATTTTTACAGGTGATGACAAATACAAAGATATCATATCAAATAAATTAAATAGTAAGGAGAAAAGAAAAGAAAAAATTGAAACCAATGACAATGTTGATAAGGATAATAATATAGAAACTAAATCGATTGAAACTAATTTAATACATAAAGCCAGAATTGAAAATATTATAGGGAGAAAAGAAGACAGACCAAGTAGCAAAGATGGAGAAGTCATGAAGCCAAAACTTCAAACGAATAAAGCAATAAAAAAATTAATAATTCGTACAAAAGATAATATCTATTCAAGCAAGGAAGATTCGGTCAAAACTACTTTGCTAAAAAAAGAAGAAGATATATATAACGAAGTCGAAAAGCGAGTAAAAATGGAAGTTGATAAAAAAATGAAAGAAATTGAGAGCGGAGTGCATAGACAGTTGCTGTATACACTGGAGGAAGACAGAAGAAGATTGGCGGAAGAAGCAAAAGCCATTGAGGAGGAAAAACAAAAGATAAAAATGTACCATGAAGAACTAGAAAGGAGAAAAGCTGCTGAGGAACAAAAAAGAATTAAAGAAGAAGAGGAACAGAAATTAAAAGAAGAAAGAGAACAAAAAGAAAAAATGGAAAAAGAAAAAAGAGATAAAGAAAATGATGAAAAAATGAGAATTGAATTACTACAAAGATTCCAAAGTGAAATAGATAAAAAGTTCCAAGAACAAGAAGAAAAACAAAGAAAGAAAGAAATGGAAGAGAAGAAAAAAAGAGAAGAGGAAGAAAAAGAAAGAAAGAAGCGTGAAGATGAAGAAAGGAAAAGAATGAAAAGGGATAAAAAGAACTTAGAAAAATTGATTTTAAAATCAAATAAATATGAAAAACAAAGAATTTTGCAGGAAGAAAGGGATAAAATCGCTAATGAAGTTGTAGAGCAATATAAGATAGAACAAATATACACTCTTCAAAAGGAAGAAAAAGATTTAAAAAAGATTCAAGAAATAGATAAAGAATATGAGGAGAAAGAAAAAAAAAGGCAGGAAGAAAAGAAGAAAAAAGAATTGGAGGAGCAAAAATTAGAAAGAAAAAGGAAAAGAAAAGAGGAAAGAAAATTAAAGAAACAAGAAGAAAGAAAAAAAATGAAAGAAATTATGAAGATAAAAAGAAAAATGGGCGAAAAAGTCGATGATGAGCAAAAATATGATAGTGAAGAAGAAGAATCGGATGATGATTTCTTAGATGATGAAGAAGAAGAAGAAGAAAAAGAAGAAGATAAAAAAGATGAGAAAAAAGAAGAACAAGATAAAAAGGAAGTAATTAAAAAAGATGAAAAAAAAGAAGAACAAGTTAATAAAGAGGAAGATAAAAAAGAGGAAGACAAAAAAGAAGTAGATAAAAAGGAAGAAGTTAAAAAAGATGAGAAAAAAGAGGAAGACAAAAAAAGTGAAGATAAAAAAGATGAGAAAAAAGAGGATAAAATAGATGATGAAAAACAGAAAAATAAAGTAGATAAAAAAGAGGAGATTAATGAAGAAATAGAACTTGAAGAAATAAAAGAAGATAAGCCTGATAAACCTGAAGATATTCTTAAAAATGTGAATAAAACTAAAGAAAATAAGATAGAAGAAAATATTCCTGAAGTAAATAAAGAAGAAAACAAGCAAGAAGAGGACAAGAATGAAGAAAATAAATTTGAAGAAAAAAAAATTGAAGAAACTAAACCTGAGGAAGATAAGCCAGAAGAAAGTAAAACAAAAGAAATCAAACCAGAAGAAAATAAAATTGAAGAAGTTAAACCAGAAGAAACTAAACCTGAAGAAAGTCCGATAAAAGAAATTAAGTCAGAAGAAAATAAAATTGAAGAAGTTAAACAAAAAGAAAATATACAAGAAAAAATTAAACCAGAAGAAATTAAGAAAGAAGAAAATAAGCCAGAAGAAATTATACAAGAAGAAATTAAGCCAGAAGAAAAAATTATTGAAGATACGAAACCAGAAGAAACTAAACAAGAAGAAGCTAAGCCTGAAGAAATGAAGCCAGAAGACAATAAACAAGAAAAAACTAAACTAGAGGATAATAAACAAGAAGAAATTAAGCAAGAAGAAAATAAACCAGAAGAAACTAAACCTGAAGAAACAAAACCTGAAGAAATTAATAAAGAAGAAACTATACCAGAAGATAATAAGTCAGAAGTAATTAAAAAAGAAGAAACTATACCAGAAGATAATAAACCAGAAGAAAATAAGCAAGAAGAAATTAAACAAGAAGATAATAAACCAGAAGAGACTAAGCCGGAAAATAATAAATTAGAAGAAAATAAAACAGAAGAAGTAAAGCCAGAAGAAACTAAAACAGAAGATAATAAATTAGAAGAAATTAAACCTGAAGAAACAAAACCAGAAGATAATAAACAAGAAGAAAATAAACCTGAAGAAATTATACCTGAAGAAACAAAACCAGAAGAAATCAAGCCAGAAGAACATAAACAAGAAGAAAATAAGCTAGAAGATAATAAACAAGAAGAAATTAAGCCAGAAGAAAATAAATTAGAAGAAATTAAGCAAGAAGAAATTAAACAAGAAGAAATTAAACCAGAAGATAACGAACAAGAAGATAATAAACCAGAAAAAAGTAAAACTGAAGAAATTAAACAAGAAGAAACTAAACCAGTAGAAATTAATCCAGAAGACAATAAACAAGAAGAAATTAAACAAGAAGATAATAAACAAGAAGAAGTAAAACAAGAAGAAACTAAACCAGAAGAAATAAAGCCTGAAGACAATAAACAAGAAGAAATAAAACAAGAAGAAACTAAACCAGAAGAAATAAAACCTGAAGAAAATAAGCAAGAAGAAATAAAACAAGAAGAAACTAAACCAGAAGAAATAAAACCTGAAGAAAATAAGCAAGAGGAAATAAAACCAGAAGAAACTAAGCCAGAAGATAATAAAGATGAAAAGAATATTATAGATAATGAAAATAATAAAAATGAAGAAATAGAAGAAAATATAGAAGAGAATATTATAAATCCTCAAATAACCAAAGAAACAAACATAAATAATATAAAGGAAAATGATAGACCTCTAATAGCCCAAGAAAAAGAAAATGAAAATGTAAAAGAAGAAGAAATAAAAGTTGAACAAGAAAAAGAAGGTAAAAAAGAAGAAGAAGAAATAAATAAAAATAATAAGGAAGAAAATGAAAATAATATAGAACAAAAATATTCAAATGTAAATGAAGAGAAAAAAGAAGAAGAAAATAAAGAAAAAATAGAAATTAATGAAGATAAAAAAGAAGAAAATGAAATTGAAAATAAGAATATAGAAGAAGAAGAAGAAAAACTACCTTTATTAAGAGAAATGCTAATATATCAACAAGAAGAATTAGAAGAAACTAATAAAAAAGAAAATACTGAAGTGGAAAAGAACGAAGAAAAGAATGAAAATAATGAAGATATTGAAAAGGATAAAGATAAAGAAAATGATGAAAATAAGGAGCAAAAAGAAGAGATAAAGGAAAATAATGAGGAAGTCAATAAAGAAAAAAAATACAAATTGAAGGAAGGAGGTGAAAGTCAAATAATATTAGATGGAGAAGAAGAAAATAAAGTGGATGAAATTCAAAAAGACCAACAAATAAAAAATGAAGAAATAAATTATAATAAAAATGAAGATAATAATGAGAATAAAATTGATAATGAAAATATAGAAAGCAAAGATATAAATAAAATAGAAGATAAGGAAGAAAATGAAGATAATAAAAAAGAGGAAAATAATGATGAATCTCAAAAAAAGGAAGAAAATCAAAAAAAAGGTGAAATAGAAAATAAAGATGTAAATGAAGAAAAAGAAGAGGAAGAAAAGAAAGATGAAAATGATAAAAAAGAAGATAATGAAATTCAGGAAAATAAAGAGGAGAATAAAGAAGAAATAAAGGAAGAAATAAAGGAAGAAATAAAGGAAGAAATAAAAGAAGAAAATAAAGAAGAAAATAAAGAAGAAAATAAAGAAGAAATTAAAGAAGAGAAAAAAGAAGAAGAAAATAAAGAAGAAGAAAGAAAAGAAGAAGAGAAAAAAGGTCAAGATGAAGCAATAGAACAAAATTTAGTAAAAGAAGAAAAAGTAGAAAAAGAACCAGAAGAAGAAAAAAAAGAAGAAGTAATTAAAAATGAAGAAAAAAAGGACGAAATAAGAGAAGAACAAATCAAAGAAGAACAAATCAAAGAAGATGAGAAAAAAGAAGAAGAAATTAAAGAAGATGATAAAAAAAGTGATGAAATCAAAGAAGAAGAAAAAAAAGAAGAAATTATAGATAAAGATAATAATGCTAATATAGAAGAAAATAAGCAAGAAAATGATTTACCTAAAGAAAAAGAAAAACCTGAAGAAATTATTGAAAATCAAGAAAAAACTGAGGAAAAAAAGGAAAAAGATACTGAAAACAATATTCCCATTCAAGAATCCCAAAATGAGGATAAAATTGAAAATAAAAACAAAATTGAAGAAGATAATAAAGAGGATAAAAATGAAGAAAACAAAAATCCTGTAACTCTCAAAAGAGCAAATAAAATAACTGAAGATATTTTGAAAGAAGAAAATAATAATATGAAGGAAAATGAGGGAAATGAAAATAAAAATATAATTGAAGAGGTAGAAAATAAAACTGATAAAAATGAAGAAAATAAAAAGGTGACTCTTAAAAGAGCAAATAAAATAGATGAAGATATCATAGTAGAAGAAGAAAAAGATTTGGGACAAAAAGAAGATAATAAGGAAGCGGACAATGTGGAATTTAATGAAAATGAAGAAAATAAAAATGTAAATGAAGAGAATAATAAGGATGAACAAAATGAAGAAAAGAAAAATACTGTAACTCTCAAAAGAGCAAATAGAATAGATGAAGATATCATAAAAGAAGAAAAGAATTATGGACAAGAAAAAGTGAATAATGTAAATAATGATGAAGCTAACAAAGAAGAAATTGGAGAAGAAGTTGAAGTTGAAAAGGAAGAAAATAAAAATGAAATTAAAGAAGATAATACTGAGAAATTAGATAAAAATGAAGAAAAAGAAAAAACCGAAATAGAAGAATCAAAAAATAAAGAAGATGAAAAAGAAAAAAAAGAAGACGATAATAATGGGGAAAATGATAATAAAGAAAAAGAAAAAGTCGAAGAAAAAGTAGATGAAAAAGAAGAAGAAAAAAAAGACGAAAAAATAGAAGAAAAAATAGAAGAAAAAGTAGATGAGAAAATAGAGGATAAAATTGAAGAAAAGATAGAAGAAACAATAGGAGAAAAAGTAAATGTAAAAGAAGAAGAAAAAGTTGAAGAAAAAGTAAATGAAAAAGAAGAAGGAAAAGAAGGAGAAAAAGTTGAGGGAAAAGCAAATGAAAAAGAAGCAGGAAAAGAAGCAGGAAAAGAAGAAGAAAAAGTAGAAGAAAAAGAAGGAGTAAAAGCTGAGGAAAAATTAGAAGAAAAAGTAGATGTAAAAGCCGATGAGAAAGTGGACGAAAAAGTTGATGAAAATTTAGAAGAAAAAGTGGATAAAACAGTAGAAGAAAAAGTAGATGAGAAATTAGATGAGAAAATAGAAGAAAAAGTAGATGAAAAAAAAGATGATAAAATAGATGAACAAGCAAAAGAAAAAGTAGAAGAAAAAGAGAAAATTGTTGATGAAGATAAAAAGGAGTTAATAGAAGAAGAAAAAAATAAAACAGATGAAATAAAAGATAATAAAGAAGAAAAACAAGAAATAAAGGAAGAAGGAAAAGAAGAAGTTAAAGAAGAAGTAAAAGAAGAAATAAAAGAAGAAGTAAAAGAAGAAGTAAAAGAAGAAAAAGATGAAATAAAAAAAGAAAAAGATATAAAGGATGGAAGTGAAAAAATAGAAGAAGAAAAAGAAAAATTAGATAAAGAAAATGAAATTAAAGAAAATAATTCTCCAAAAAAAGATGAAGAAAAAGAAAACGAAGAAAATAATGAGGATGAAAAAGACAAACAAGAAAATGAAAATGAGCAAAATGAAAAAAAAGATGAAATAAAAGATAATAATGAAATTATTGAAGAAAAAGACAAAAATGAAGAAAATAAGGAAAAAGAAAATAATGAAGAAATAAATGAAGAAGTAAAAGAAGAAAAAAAAGAAGAGGAAAATAAAGAAGAAATAAAAGAAGAAATAAAAGAAGAAGCAAATAAAGAAGAAAATAATGAAGTAAATAAAGAAGAAATAAAAGAAGAAAAAAGGGAAGAAGAAAATAAAGAAGAAAATAAAGAAGAAATAAAAGAAGAAAAAATAAAAAAGGAGGAAATAAAAGAACAAGAAAAAAAAGAAGAAAAAAAAGTTGAATCAATAAATGAAGCTAAAAAGGAAGAAAATGAAAATCAAACAGGAAATAAAAAAGAAGAAGAAATAAATACTAATAATAAGGAAGAAAATGAAAAGAATATAGAACAAAAAGAATCAGATGTAAATGAAGAGAAAAAAGAAGAAGAAAATAACGAAATAATGGAAACTAATGAAGATAAAAAAGAAGAAAATGAAATTGAAAATAATAATATAGAAGAAGAAGAAGAAAAACTGCCTTTATTAAGAGAAACACTCATATACCAACAAGATGAATTAGAAGAAAAAAAACTACCTTTATTAAGAGAAATACTAATTTATCAAAAAGATGAATTAGAAGAAAAACTACCTTTATTAAGAGAAACACTAATTTATCAGCAAGATGAATTAGCAGAAATTAATAAAACAGAAGAAGAAAAAATAAAAAATGAAGAAGTCCAAAAAGAAGAGGAAGAAAAAGAAAAGATTGAGGAGAATAATAAGGAGGAGAATCCTGCTCAGACTGAGGAGAAAGTAGAAGAAGAAAAAGACAAAACAGAAAAAAATGAGAATGTTGAAGATAAAATTGAAGAAAATGCAAAAGAGGAAAAAGAAGAAAAAGATAAGATAGAGAATAGTGGAAAAAAGAAAAAGGTAAGATTCAAAGATGATAAAGATGACGACAAAGAAGAAATAGATAAAATAGAAGAGAATATAGAAAAGGAAAAAGAAATAGAAAAAGTCAAAAATGAGCAAGTAAATGAAAATGAAAATGATAATAAAAATACGGAAAAAAAAGAAGATAAAGAAGAAGATAAAAAAGAAGAAAATAAAAAAGAAGAAAATGAAAATAATAATGAGAATACAATTAAAGAAGAAGATCAAATCAAAGAAGATAATAAAAATAATAAAACAAATAATGATGTCAAAGGAAATCATAATATAGAAAAGACAAATGAAATAAATAAAGATAAACCTGATAATTTGAATAATAATATAAATAATGGAGATGCCCCTGATACATTGGGTATTAATGCTGAAAATCATTCGGACAATGAAAATAAATTTATAAAAAAGGAGAAAAAGGACAATATACCTAGATTGAGAAATAATACAAGAGTTAAAACAGCTAAAATAAATAGAGGAAAATTTTTACATATGCCATCAAAAAAGTTACACAAGAGTATAAATGAGCAAGATGTCCCAGATATTTTATAAATTTAATTCTTAATTATTTTTATTATTTATTTTATTTATGAAAAAATAAATTTGAATTGATTATTTTTTTAGGTAATTAATTAAAATTAAAATTAATTATATAACTTGAAAAATGGGGATTGGGGATTGGGGATTGGGGATTGGGG